>APFE030068967.1:35541-57947 GCA_000404065.3 Pinus taeda
ATAGACATCAGATACTACCTTATCTGTGATATGGTAAGTCAATGAGTGAGGAGGCTCCATCGCCTTGACACTGATGTAAAAGTCGCAGACATTTCGTCAAAGCCCCGGGGAAGGTCAAATATGTGTCTTTCTCGAATGACTTGGATTCATTGAGAGACCTTCTTATAAGGGTCCTGCATGTTGCATGCATTGAGCTTTGGGAGCTCTTGGGGGGCGTGGGGTACTTACTGGAGAAACATACGACCACAGGGAGACTCACCCTCACCTGGTGGTGCACTATGGAACAGGATGATTAGTTCTCGTGTGGGCCAGGATGATTGGTTCTCCGTGGTGACTATGGAATAAGATGATTAGTTCTCCTGTGGGCCAGGATGATTTGTTCTCTGTGGCAACTGTGGAAAAGGATGATTAGTTCTCCTGTGGGTGAGGATGATTAGTTCTTTGTGGAATCCACTGACAAGATTATTCGTTCTCCTGTGGACAGGATGATTAGTTCTCCTGTCAAGGCATCCTACCCATGCAATTTGGGACTAATGGGAAATACCTCTCATCTGATCAATCAGTAGGGAAATGAGGATAGGGACCATAATAGTACTATCGATGGATGCATCGTTGTATCTACTATACTCCCTATGCTAGGATGACCTCCATTGATCTGGGATCAGTATGAGTGGTTTGAGACACTCTCCTGTGACATTGATCTGGGATTAATGAAACTGATATGGGATCAGTACGAGTGGTTTGAAACACTCTCTTGTAACATTGATTTGGGATCAATGAAACTGATTTGGGATCAGTATGAGTGGTTTGAGGGACTCTCTTCTGACATTGATTTGGGATCAGTGAAACTGATGTGGGATCAGTATGAGTGGTTTGAGACACTCTCTTTTGATATTGATCTGGGATCAATAGAACTGACTTTGGGTCAATAAGAGTGATGTGACACACTCTCTTTAGATGAAACTAACTTTGGGTCAGTAGAGAATGGTATGAGACATTCTCGATCAATTCTTCTTCATGGTTCAGTAGAGTAGAGCTCAGCAGATCAAAGCAGAGTAGAGCAGAGTAGAGCTCATTAGGTCAGAGAAAAGCAGAGTAGTACATGGCACTCATGGCAGAGATAGTACAGTTAGACATATGGATCAACGGATGGAGTTCTCCCTAGTTGAGAGGGAGTGTTAAAATTCGAAACTAGGGCCAAACTCCATGTGGGTCATCTTATTTATAGTAGTTGATGTTTTTCTTAGATCCCACTCATCAAGAGGTGTAGGATTGATCTAAATATCATCCAATTCCGATAAGTATTCATGGAGTTATGAATTTATTTGTGTTATAAGACAATTCGTCAATGTTGACCAGCAACCAAATAAACCACACATGTGCTTAACGTTTTACTATAAATAGAAGTGGCCTTCAATTCATTTCAACACACTCAGGATCTCTTCCTCTCTCTACTTGTCTTTGGGTTTTAGTAGGAGGAGAGATCCTAAGAAATAACGTTTCCCTAATCTAGAGGGTAAAAAGCCGGAAAAGCTAAAAAAGATGAAACTGCTAGAAGAGCCGGAAATGCCAGAAATGCTGGAACTGCTAGAAAAGTCGGAACTACGGGAAAGGCACAGCTACTGGAACTTCCAAAAAATCTAGAACTTCCAAAAAAGCCGAAATTTCCAGAAATGCTGGAACTACCAGAAAAGCTGAAAAATCTGGAACTGTTAGAAAAGCCAGAACCACCGAAAAAGCTGGAAACGCTGAAAAAGCCAGAACTACCAAAACTGCCAAAAAAACCAAAACTACTAGAAAATCTGGAACTGCCAGAAAAGATGGAGATTCCAGAAAAGTCGGAACTGCCAGAAAAGCAGGAAAAGATGGAAATGTCGAAACTACTGGAACTGCTGGAAAAGCGAAAACTACCGGAAACGCTAGAACTGTTGGGACTACCAGAACTACTGTGAACAACTGGAACTGCCAGAACTACCGGCAACAGCTGGAACTGCCAAAACTAGTGAGAATTGCCAAAATAGCCAGAGCATCTGTCTTCGAAGGAGAGCAGCATGCTGGGGACAACAAGCAAGCAAGGTGCAGCCAACACATAGGTTAGGATGGCAACATGGTGCAACAATGGAACATAATGTAGTACAGTGATGGGTACAGTCATGATTAATGAAGCGTGATGAGATGCAACATAGTGATGATGGGTGCAACATGGTGCAACGTGGTGAGGTGTAGCATGATTACAAAATGCAACACAATAATAGGTGATAGAATCACCTTGGAGAATTACTTGAAGCAATATGTCTTCAACTGATCTCATGTATCATCTTCTTAGAGATGATCTATGCTCTTATCCAGATAAGTCAAAGTGATGACTTTTGTTGTAAATGTACTATCTCTCTCTCTCTCTTTGTTGAACTATTGAAGAACATATAAGAAGAATTGATCAAGGGTTTCCCCAAATTAGGGTTTGTCCCTGGCTAGTGTAACATCTTCTGTTCTCTTGTCTTGGCTTGTCCTCTCTGATTTATGTTTATGTTCAATCTGTAGTTTACTTTAATGCTGATGTGATTACTAATCTCGAAACATTATGGAGGTAACTGTGAAAATTGAAATAAATTGCTCTAATCATAGAACATACCTAAAATTAATAGGGTTCAATCCTCTCGTGTAAGGATTTCATCTTGAGTGTATTATAACCGAGCCTTTATTCGATGGTGAAAGGTATGATCCAGTAAGGCTGGAACTTCGTGAGTTTTCCCTTTTCTTCATGTGGTTTATCCCACTTCAGTACTAGATCACCCACACCAAAAATATTTTATCCTGTTAATTTTTTATCAAACCAGTGTTTCACATGGTTTTGCTGACCAAAAAACATCTCTTTCAAATTGATCCTTTCTTCCTCGAGTTTGAGTAAAGTGTCTATCTTGGTCTGAACGAAAAGGCAAGGTCTACCTTGTGACTTTTAAGAGAGTTGCAAGGCTGGAACATACATGTTCGGGAGAAAGATAACTTCTTTACCATAAAACAGAGATAGTGAGGTATTTAGGGAAGGCTTAGGAGTTACACAGTCAACCCATAATGCATTGGTCAATGCATTATACTAGTTCCTTTTCTCATAGAAGATGGGTTTCTTGATTATGTAGATAATACTTTTATTTGTCGATTCAACCGAACCATTTTCCCGTAAGTAATAATTAGATTCATGTTTTAATACAATCCCATTTCCTAATGCTAATTCATAAATTTTAAATGATGAAAATTAAATCACATTATCAAAGACAAGTGATGTTGGAATGCCAAACCTGGTTATAATATTATGTTGCAAAAAGTGGATGACTTCCTAGTCATTTACTTCTCTCAAGGGAACTGCTTCTGACGACCTAGTGAAATAGTCTGTCATTGTTGGAATATATGAGTGTTTCTTTGATGAATGAGGATAAAATTATCCAATAACATCTAGGCCACAATGTTGGAAAGGTTCCTCAACTGCTACTAGTAGTAGTGGGGTGACTGACCTCTGATCTCAATTGATGCACCTTTGACGAGCTAGGCACTTGTGAATATAAGTGTGAGCATCTTTGAATAACATGGGCCAATAATAACAAACCCTCATAACTTTATGTTGTATAATGTCTCTCGCATAGTGACCACATGCTTATCCATTGTAAAAGACTTTGAGTACCTTCTTTGTGTCATGTGGCTCAAGGAATCTTAACAAAACAATGTTGTGGTTCTTTCTGAAAATCCCTCCATGAACTAATTAGTAAGATAGAGATTTTAAGTGGATTTCCCTATTCTATTTATTTGATAGGTGCACAGGAAAGGTTCCATGCTCTATAAATTGTTGTATGTTATCATACCATGGCGCTATAGACGTGGATTGGGGGACATGTTAATTTCTATTTCCTACTCCCACCATAAAATATGTTGCTTATGAGAATCTCTTGCTTTAGTTGCTAGCTTACAAAGGCCATAACCATTTATGGTATGAACTCATTTGAACTCCAAATCATATTCTTGTAAGGAGGTCATCCAATTTTCCCTCTTCTCACACAGCTCCGGTTGCACGAACAATGTTCTTACTGCTGGACGAGGTACACATACGATATTGTGAGCTTTTAAAATATAAGGCCTGAAATACTTAAGTTCCTTGTATACAACATATGCTTGTTTGTTGATGGTAGGGTAACTTAATTCTTGCCCTTTTAGGCTGGAACTCATAAAATAAATATGCTACTCATTTAACTCAACATCCTTTTGAGTCAATACGGTCGCAATCAAAAAGTTCAAAGAGAAGGTATAAAGTGAGAAGTATTTGCCATAGTATGGACTGAATGATGCAAGTGCATCAACAGTTTGCTGATTTATTTGAGAGAAAGCATCCTTTTCCCATTTATCCCATTTATATGTTACATATTTCTTAATCCTCTCCTATATAGTCTTAACTATCTAAGTGTAATCATAGATTATATTTCTTAGGAAATTTATCTTTGCTAAGAAAGACTACATAGCCTTCTTATTCACTGGAAATGGGATCTATCTAATGAATATGACTCTCTCAAGGTAAATTTTAATTCCACTCTTTGCAATGATGTGCCATAAGAGAGTCCCTTTAGACACACCGAAAATATTTTTCTTGGGATTAAGAGAAATCCCATACTTTCAACACCTCTCAAATATCTATTTTAGATGATGTACATGATTTTATATTCTCTTTGAAAACATAGTAACATCATCTAAATAAAAAACTACGGTATTACCAATAAGGCCATGGAAATAAATGTCCATTTCTCTTTGGAAAGTGGCACCAACACTCCTAAGTTTGAATGGAATCCTGTTGAAAGTAAATGTTCCCCATTTGAACATGAAGGTAGGTTTCAATAGATTAGGTTTCACTACTAGCAGTTGATTATAACGAGATAAACCATCTAGTAGCGAAAAAATCTTAGACCTAGATACTCTCTGGAGGATCTGTTCGATGGATGGCACTAGATAGTTGTCTTTATTAGAGGCCCGATTGAGATTGCAAAAAGATACACATAGCCTTATTTCACCAGAATTCATTCTAACTGGGACCAAATTTGAAATCCAAATGGAGTGTCTGACTTTAAAAATGATCTGATCATCCAAAAAATTTCTTAATTCCTTTTGGATGAGGGGTTCCAGCATTGGATGAACTTTTCTTAGTTTCTTCTATAAAGGTTTTACCCCTTCTTTTATAGGAATGATGTGTTCGATAATATGAGTACCATTTGTCCTTAAATCGTTGTATATCCATGCAAACACATCACAATATTGTTTGAATAGGTAGATAAACACCCATCATTCTTATGGAGAACAACACATACCAAGGTTTACATATTTCAAATCTTCTTGATTTCCTAGCTTGATTTGTTCAAATGATAACTTTGAACTTCGAGTCTTTGTCTTGTTTGGTCCTTTAAATGAATTATGTAGGTCATATAAATTATCTAGGGACACCACACCTTTAGGAATATTATTTCCTTGGCACTAGATACCTCATGTAGAGCCTGATCATGCTCATCCTATTCTATGCAATCATCTTTGAATATGTGAGGATTAGCCATAATGTGCAGTATCTATTGGTCATCATTGAAAACATCTAAATCTGTAGAAAAACCATTTCTCAGTGGTGAGATCCTAGTGGCTGCATTTGCTAATGCATATGCTACAACATTTCTAAGTATAGGAACATAAATAATATTAGAAGCTTTAAAATGATTAATCAAACTCCATACCACTTGCAGATATTTTTTAATATTCTATGAAACACAGTGAATAGTATCCCGTACCTGAGTAGTGACCACCTCTGAGTCAACAATTACCTTAAGAATCTCTACCTTCATATCAATGGATTTCTTTAGTCCAAGTACGAGCGCTTCATATTTGATAGTATTATTCGTACACTCAAAGTACAGATGACATGAAAGAATATGTTTCTTATTACATTGGTCTATAAGTACACAACCTACCTCAGAGCCATCCTACATCTTTGAACCATCAAAATATAAAGTCCAAATATTATTGGCTACTAGGTTTCTTCCTATACTACAATTAGAATTACTATGTATGTCTATATTATAAGATTCATTTGCACCAGCTACAGAGAAAGGAAGGAGCTCTAGTTGTTTATCTAGTGGAACAGATGATGAATGTGATTGATAACACCCAATTTCGGTTCCTAAGAAACAATTTCCAAAGATTATATCGGCAAAAGAAACATGATCATTATGGCCTTCAAGTGGTGGCATGGTGCGTTTCATGTATGGCTCACTATTCACTCAATTCCTGCCCTTGTATGGATATTATGCTTATAAAGCCATGGACTTTAAAGGAGATCGAGATTTGATGCTGCAACCTGACAGTCATTAGGGGCCTCAAGATAAGAATGTTTTTTAGAGTACTTAAAGTATTTTTTAACTTTTTAATGTTTATGTAATGTTTTTGATTTTATAGATCAACAAGTGCTAATATGAAGCGCTTGCTTGACGCATATGTGGCACTAGTGCGACTTGCGGGCATGCCTCGCTACGCGAGGTGGGGGGACCGACTACCTGGATCTAACGCGGGTGTGGCGGCTTCCTAAGATGGAGATGATGCGAAGAGTCTATGCGAAGTTTTGAGGAAATTCAGAGGCCTGAGCATGGGTGTTCCTCCTCTTCCCATGAGGGAGATCCCTTCCCATATGCAGCGACACACCGTCCATTTTCTTGAGTGATTTCTAGTTCCTCTTAGGAGGTTAGCTAGATTTTTTTTTTAGATTTCATGAGTAGTAGACTCTTAGCAGTACAGGTGTTACAACAAGCCTTAATAGAGCCATTTTGCACTTAAAACATCCAAGTTTTGGGAATTTTCTAATGTGAAACAGTAGATTTGATATATATATATATATACAGAGAGAGAGAGAGAGAGAGAGAGAGAGAGAGAGAGAGATTGACACTTTTATAATGTAAATGTTTTTTAATGTTTTTGTAAATTTTTAACTATGTAAATATTTACTTTCATGCATGTATCTATAATAAACAAGAGAGGTGTCAATCTAATACATAGTTTACTAATGAGTCACCCAATGCATTAAATTCTCGAGGAATGTGTTCATATGTAATAAACTCAAATTGACGTTCTAAGAGTCGTACCTTAAATAATAACGTAACAATATTGGATTTCGAATGTGATAATGATTTTTCAATTGCATAACGACAAGTTGAGAGTCTAACCTGAACACCAACATTAGGGGAATTTTGAGGTCTAAAATGGGCCTCCTAAGAAAAATCTACAACCAAAATAAACTTTATAAGAACCAATAGGATTCAAGATGATGATGTCAACCATGGGGGATGATTCACCATCTTTAGATTAAAAGGGTAAAAAGATAAAAAAATAAAAAAATAATAAAACTATTTTTTCAACTTGTATTTGAACTTATCTCCTTAAGATTTTATTCAAATTTTGAGAGGGAGTGCTTGTTGTATGCAAAATTTAATTTCTCATCCAAGGAGTACCCATGTTGGATATTTTCGATGGACACTACTACAAGAAAAATGAGAAATACAGGAAAAAACATGTTTGCAATCATGTTTTTAATGTATTTCTCATTTTTGTGTAGCAGGGTCTATCAAAATTATGCAACATGGGTAATCCTTGGATGAGGAATCAAATTATGCATCCAAAACGTGTTTTCATTTGAAATTTGAGTAAACCCACAAGGCGATAAGTTGAAAATACAGTTGCAAAAAATAGTTTTTTCTTTTTTCCCTCTAAAATTTGATGATGTAATCTAATCTTATGTTATTATTTTCACTATTATTTTATAATTTCGTGAGGAGGCCCATTTTAGGCCTAAAAAATCCCCTAATTATTGAAGATGTCCCAAGATGACACTTTAGCGAGAAGTGATATTATAGACATATACTTAGCAATACTGTTGGTGGCGGTGCCACTCCCCCGGAACAAAGTAGTTTTAAATTAGGTGTCTAAATGACCCAAGAAATTGATGCAATGTGTCATGTGTGATGGTTGGCACCATTCGCATATCCTACGTATGGTAAGGGTGATGAAGACATCTGCACAACGAGAAACATATATGAGACAAATACTCCCAAATTCCAAAAGTTCATTCATTGAAAAAGAAGCAAAACTTATAAATACATAAAATTACAAAGCTCATGCCTAGTGCAATACTAGGCATAATACGTTTTCAGATAGAGCCCATTTTGAGGCTCCGCGAGTGGCATTCCTTCACTGTCCTGAATTTCATAGGAAACTTTTGAGAGGGCTTTGGTGACGACATATGGATCGATCCATAATGGTTGAAGCATTCCTGCCCCCAAGAGGTCGTGTTTCTAATGATAGAGTAAAACAAGGTTGTCTTCTTGGTAAGAATGAGGCTTGACATTTTTGTCATATTGGGATTTGACCCGACGCTTATGGGCTTCGAGTTCTAGTGTGGCATCTCAGTGGGTCTCATCGATCGAATTGAGATATAGCAAGCATTCTTCTTCTATAGTAGTTTCGGGCAAGAGTTCAACAATGAGTTTCAATGAAGTAATCTGGCACTTGATATGTAGTACCACTTCCAGGTTATAAGTGAGGTGGAATGGTGTAAAGCCTGTAGCAGTTTTGATCGAAGTTCGGTACACCCACAATGGAGGATATAATGTATTGTGCCAGTGAGTTTTGTGGTTACCTACTAATTAGCCGATCATGGTTTTTAGGATGCCATTAATGGCTTCCACTTGTCCATTAGCCTGGGGATGATAGGAGGAGGACTGTTCCTACTTAAAATTGAGAAATTATGTTAAGTCAGACACCATGTGGTTATGAAAGTGAGAACCATGATCTGTAAAAATTGTGTGCGGCACACCCAAATGACAGATCACCTGATTGAACGAGAATAACACCACAATCTCTCCATAGGCCCAGAAAGTGGGAATGGCTTCAACCCATTTCGTAAACTAGTCCACAACACCAATAATGTAGTTGTGTCCAACAGAGGAAGTGGGGTTTCATTTACAAAGTCAAAACCCCATTTGGAAAAGGGGCCGATGGATATAATCAGGTGTAAGGGGGGCAAGGGTGCATGCATTTTCTTTGTAAATACTTTAGTGAAGTTATGTATAAAAAAAAACAAAAACAAAAAAAAATTCAAATACTTATGGTGTTTGGAAACTAATCACATGCCTATTTATTATTTTATGTGATTTTTTGGGGACCGCATCTATAAATATTAATAAAAAAGGTTCATAAAAAATGTAATACTCATTGCCAAAAAAAATTCAAACTTAAGGCACCATAGAATTTCTTCAAATGACTTTAACAGTGATCTTATGATGACAAGAGACTCCTCACACATTTGAGGAAAATCTTAGTTAGGATATGACATTACAACATTTGGGGTCTCATCTAGAATATCTCTCAATCAACTAGTTTATGTTAAAAATAATCATTACTTAGTTTAGAGTTTTTCATTTTGTTAATTCTCTACTTTTGCATGTTAACTTTAGTGCATGTTCATATGCTAACTTTATTATATGTTATTACTATTATTTTTCATATTTTAATTATGCCTTGCATAATATAAATTGATTTCTTGTGTTTTTCAACTTTGTATATTGGTTATAATTATTAACATGTTGAAAAATGCAGCAAGAAATTCTCAATTTGACTGTGGCTTGATTAAATTGAGAAAAATGGAATTTCCACATTATCAGACAACTTGGATGCAGTTAACTGAGGTGACATGGCTCTTGTCACTCAGTTCGCTCAGTAAATTTGGATTAGAGGGGTTAAAGTTTAGTTAAGCATGTGTGATTGCTAATTTCTAGCAATCAAGGTGAGTTATTTCAAGTTGTTTTTAGTCAAACTAGTTCCAACTATTGGAAGAACTAGTGGAGGGTTAATTGTGCAGTGGGACTTCAGTCAAACTCAATAATCATCCAATTGATTGATCAATCAACCCAAAATAGCTAGTGCATGCAGAGAATTCGAGTTCCCCAGCCGTGGTGGAGATTCCAAGGCAATGTAACATCAATTGTAAACTAGTTTTGAGTGTACAAGTGTTGCACTTGAGAGTACAAATGTTGAATAAATTAGATGATCATCCTTGGGAATTACAAAATCAATTTGATGAATTTCCTAAATAGTAGGGTTCTAATTTCTTAAGGAATTGCGTAAGGAAATAGGGGCTCAAGCATAGACAAAAATTGACTATTGACTAAGTCTCGGTCATAGCTTCTCAATGAGCAGAGAGATAGTCTATTCCCTTGTAGGTTATGCTAAGAGCGAGCAAGTAATTGTAATTCATCTCTATTCATCATATTAATGCAAGCAATCATAAGTGGTTTTTAATAGTTTCTCTCCCCTACAAAAATAGTGTGACCATATGTGTTATTTCTTATTGCACGTTTTTTATTATGTTTCTAAATTGTGAATTATTCCATAGAGCAGTAGAGTAGGATTGTGTCTTGTGATTTAGATTAAAATTTCATGAGCAATTGCAATTCTACACCATAATTTCTACATGGTATCGGAGTAGTATTCACAATAGAGAAAGTATTTCAAAGTTGTTTCTCACGAGAATCGAATTTGCAATTCAGTGCAGCAGGATCTCTATAGAGTTGGGAAGATGACCTTCAAGGGGTTGAGGATAGAGTATTCCTTGGAAGGAAGCTCTAATTTCATTGCATGGAAGGATCACATGGAGGCGGTATTGGATGACAATGGATTGTTGGAATACTTCAAGACATATGTTGCAAAACCATAAGCATATGATGCACAAAACTTTGCTCAGTGGAAGAAATATGTAGCCAAGGCAATGAGAGTATGGAAGGAATATAGGATCACATTGTCTCAAAAAACTCCACAAGAAAGAAACTCCTTTCGCAATGTGGAAAGCACTGACATAATTTTTTTGAGAATAGTAGTGACCATAGGAAGATGACAATCAAGGAGAAGCTTTGAAATATTAAGATGTTGAAGAATGACACTATTCTACAATATCTAAGTAAGATCACACAAGTTCTTGATCAACTTGGCGGGGTTGGTGGTAATGTTGTAGAAGCTAACTTGGTAAGCCTATCCCTACTAGGCCTTCCCAAGAAATAACGGGAGGGAGAAACTACGAAATTGGGAACGCTTATGGTCTGATTTGGTACATGAGGAAATAAGGTGGAATACTAGCGATGGGACTTCATCCAAGGGCAAGGATGAAGAAAAAATTGCATTGGTTGGAAAGGGAAAATGGAATAAGTCACAATCCAAACCAAAATCTAGCCAAGGGGGCAAGAAGAAATATTTGTCCAAAATTAAATGCTTCCATTGTCATGAATTTGGACACTATGCCACGATGTGTCCACATAAAAAGGCGAGCAAGAAGAAATTAGGAGGAGGAGTAGGTGAATCTTTTGCTTCACAGTTTGAGCTTGACTTTACCCTTATCGCATGCATGGTAAGGAAAATGATGGGGAGTGTGTGGTACTTGGACTCAAGTGCATCGTTTCAAATGAAAGGGTGTAGACAATTTTTGAGTGACCTGGAGGAGGAAGACTTGAAAATGCACATCGAGATGAGGTCTGACAGAAGGTACAACGCAACTAAGATTTGTATATTCATTTTTCAAAGGGATTTGGTCACCCCTCTTAGGTTAAAGGATGTCATTGTCGTTTTGGGCCTAAATAAAAATATCATCTCCTTTGCAGTTTTGAAAGACCGTGGTTATGATGTGATATTTAGAGAAGGAAAAGGATTATTAATACACATAGCCATGGGATAGGTGAAACAAATCAGGGTTCATGTGAAGAACCTGTATAAGCTATATGTGGAAGAATGTGTTGCATTAAGCACTAAGGTGGAGAAAGTGCGGAGTCATGATTTTGGTGAACTTTGGAACACAAGACTTGGTCACTTGCATCATGGCGCCTTCAAGATTATGCAACAAATAACCACTGGCCTCCCTAAATGAGCACTTGACCAACAAGATGTATGTAAAGGGTGTACCTTGGGGAAGTACACAAAATCGACATTCCATGATCGGGAGAACAAAGCACATGCAGTCTCGGAAGGGATCCACTCTGATGTATGTGGACCTTTCTCGATAGCCTCCACTGCCAAACATAAATATTTTGTAATTTTTATTGATGACTTCTGAAAGAAGTGTTGGATCTTGATCATGTAGAAGAAATATGAGACATTCTCCAAGTTGATATAATTCAAGGCACTGATTGATAAAGAAATCAACAAGAAGGTGAAGGATCTCAGGAGCGATAATGGAGGTGATTTTGTGTCGAGTTAATTCAAAAATTTCTATGTGAAAGAAGGAATTCGACAAGAGTTGACAACACTCCACGAAACAAAACAAAATGGGGTGGCTAAAAGAAGGAACCATATCATTATGGGCGCCATGAGGGCTATGTTGCATTATAAATGCCTACCACTATTGTCGGTAGAGGCATGTGACACAACTGTCTATTTGCATAACCAAATTCCTCGTCTGATTCTCGTCATGATTACACCGATGAAGGTTTTTTCTGGGAGAATGTTGGATGTGTCGCTCTCCAGGATTTTTGGAGCCTCTTTCTACCACCATGCCTCCAATGAATCAAGGAAGAAGCTTGAGCCAACAATAGAATTGGGGGTTTTTATGGGTTACAAAAAAACTTCTCAAAACTATTATGTGTACTTGTCATCCCTCATAATGAAATTTTTGTGAAGGGATGTAAAAGTTGATGAGGAGAAAGCGATGTGGTGCTCTCTTGAGAAGGAGCTCCAGATCCCAGTAGAAGAGGATATTTTAGCTCCAAAGGAGGAGACTCACAAATTTGTGGAGTAGCCACAAATTGAGGAGCTGAGAGTGGAGACATCCACTTAACAAGAACCATCCAGAGAAGGTAGAAAAACGACCAAGCAAACTAATAGACTTGTGCATGATGAAAGGGAGAATGTGGGAGATCCTTCAAATGTGCATAGGAAGAGAAGGTCACTTGATTGATACACTGGCTACATGGCTCTAATGACTAATGTTGTTGAGACTGAGCCATCATCTTTGGAGGAATCAATAGAGAAACCTGTATGGGTTGATGCAATGGTGGAGGAATATGAATCCATTGTAAAGAACAGTGTTTGGGAAGTGGTCCTAAGACAAGCTAATAAATTTGTTGTGGGTTCAAGATGGATCTTCAAGGTTAAGTAGGTAATAGACATAAGCATATAGAATTTTAAGGCCATATTTGTGGCCAAGGGATACTCTAGCATTGAGGTAATTGACTATGAGGAGACCTTTGCTCATGTAGCAAGGTACTCATCCATTAAATCAATTCTTGCATTCTCTATGAAGATGGGGTGGAAGATCCACTAGATGGATGTAAAAAAACATTTCTAAATGGGGTTATTGAGGAGGAGGTGTACATTGAGCAACCACAAGGTTTTGAGACATTTGATGGGGAGTGTCATATGTGCAGACCCAACCGAGCATTGCACAGTCTCAAACATGTACCTCATGCTTAGTACACCGGGATCAATAACTATCTCATTGGTTTGGGCTTCAAAAAAAGTTAGTAGATGAAAACCTATATTACATCTTGGTAGAAGCTAAATTGCTCATTATTGTCTTATACGTTGATGATTTGATTTTAACTAGTAATGAGCAAATGATCAGATCTTGCAAGGAGGACCTTGTAAGAGAATTTGAAATGAAGGACATGGGTATCATGCACTACTTCCTTGGGTTGGAAGTATGGCAAGGCGATGGGGAACTCTTTGTCTCTCAGGGAAAGTATGTAAATGAGATACTACATAAGTTATACATGGGGAGTTACAAACCCATGCAGACACCTCTAGTGATCAACTGAAGGAAGGAGGATGCCACTTCAGGTGAGGAAGTGGATGCTACTATTTATTGGTAGCTAGTGGGTTCACTCACGTACCTTGTGAACACATGATGAGATATGTGATGTGCGTTCAACCAGTTGAGCCAAGCTATGGTTAGGACAACCAAATTATTTTGGAACAAAACTAAGCATGTTTTATGGTACCTCAGAGGCACTACCCAGTTTGGACTATGGTACAGAGAGATAAAGGGAACGAATTTGTGTGGCTTCATAGATTCAAATTGGGTGGGGAGTCCATCAAACTCAAATAATACATCAAGTGGAATTTTTAGTGTTGGTTCTACAACTATTTCATGGAACAACAACAAGCAAATATTTGTGTCGCTCAGCTCGTAAGAAACTGAATACATGGCTGTAATTCAAGCATCATGTGAACCAATATAAGAAACATACTTGTGGGATTATTTGGCTAGATCATGCATCCAACTATGATCTAATGTGATAATCAAATTTTCATCAAGCTCTACAAGAATCATGTATTTCACGATCAATCCAAGCATATAGATATTTAGTATCACCATTCACAAGATTGTGTGCGGAGGCAGATAATTTTGCTACAATACATTCCGACAGAGGAACAAAATGCTGAAATTTTGAGAAAGGCCTTGTCAAGAGGGAAGTTTGAGTTCCATAAGTGTAGAATAGAGGTGGTTGATAATCCCTTTCTTGCTGAGATAGGGTGTTGAAAAATGCAGTGTGAAATTCTCAATTTGATTTTTCCTTTGATTAAATTGAGAAAAAATGAATTTCCACATTAGAAGACAACTTGGATGCAGTTAATAGAGGTGACATGGTTCTTGTCACTCAGTTAGATCAATAAATTTGAGTTAGAGGAGTTAAAGTTCAATTAAGCATGTGTGATTGTTAATTTGTAGCAATTAAGCTTAGTTATTTCAAGTTGTCTTCACTTAAACAACTTCTAACAATTGGAGGAACTAGTGGAAAGTTATTTGTTTAATGGGACTTCAGTCAAACTCAGTGTTCATCTAGTTAATTGATCAATCAACCCAAAATAGCTAGTGCATGGAGATAATTCGAGTTCTCCAGTTGTGGTGGAGATTCTAAGGAAATGTAACATCAAGCATACAATAGTAAGTAGAGTACAAGTGTTGCATGCAATTAGATGATCAACCTAGGGAATTTCACAATCAATTTGAGGATTTTACTAAATAATAGGGGCCTAATTTATCAGGGAATTACGTAAGGAAATAGGGGCTCAAGAAGAGGAAGAAATTGACTAAGTTTGGGTCAAAGCTTCTGAATGAGCAGAAAGATAGGTCATTCACTTGCAAGTTGTGCTCAGAGCGAGCAAGCAATTGTAATACTTCTTTATTCATCTTCGTAGAAGATAAATTTCCTATTATTGTCTCATATGTTGATGATTTGATTTTAACTAGTGATAAGCAGTTGATTAGATCTTTCAAGGAGGACCTTGCAAGAGAATTTGAAATCAAGGACATGGGTATCATGCACTACTTCCTTGGGTTGGAAGTATGGCAAGGTGATGGGGAACTAGTGACCAACTGGAGGAAGGTGGATGTCACTTCAGGTGAGGAAGTGGATGCTACTATTTATCGATAACTAGTGGGTTCACTAATGTACCTTGTGAACACATGACAAGGTATGTGATGTGCATTCAACCAGTTGAGCCAAGCTATGGTTAGGCCAACCAAAGTATTTTGGAAGGAAACTAAGCATGTTTTATGGTACCTTGGAGGCACTACCTAGTTTGGATTATGGTACAGAGAGATAAAGGGAGTGAATCTGTGTGGCTTCATAGATGCAAATTGGGCAAGGAGTCCATCAAATTGAAATAATACATCAGGTGGAATTTTTAATGTTGGGTCTACAGCTATTTCATGGTACAACAAGAAGCAAATGTTTGTGGTGCTTAGCTTAGTAGAAGCTAAATACATGGGTGCAAGTCAAGCATCATGTGAGGTAATATGAGAAAGATACTTGTGGGACTATTTCGCTAGATGATGGATCCAACTATGATCTAATGTGATAATCAGAGTTGTGTCAATATCTCCAAGAATCATGTATTTCACGATCGATCCAAGCATATAGATATTTGGTATCACCATTTATAGGACTGTGTGCAGAGGTGGATAATCTTGCTACAATAAATTTTGAGAGAGGAACAAGATACTGACATTTTGAAAAAGGCCTTATCAAGAGGGAAGTTCGAGTGCCATGGGTGTAGGATAGAGGTGGCTGAAAATCCCTTTCTTGTGAAGAGAGAGTGTTGAAAAATGCAGCAAGAAATTCTCAATTTGAGTTTGCCTTTGATTAAATTGAGAAAAAATGAATTTCCACATTAGCAGACAACTTGCATGCAATTAACATACGTGACATGGTTCTTGTTAGTCGGGTAGATCAATAAATTTGAGTTAGAGGAGTTAGAGTTCAGTTAAGCATGTGTGATTGCTAATTTGTCACAATCAAGGTTAGTTATTTCAAGTTGTCTTCACTTAAACTAGTTCTAACTATTGGAGGAACTAGTGGAAGGTTAGTTGTTCAATGGGACTTCAGTGAAACTCAGTGTTCATCCAGTTAACTCATCAATCAACCCAAAATAGCTAGTGCATGCAAAGAATTTGAGGTCTCGAGTTGACCTTGGGAATTGCACAATCAATTTGAGCATTTTACTAAATAATAGGGGCTTAATTTCTCAAGGAATTGCACAAGGAAATAGGGGCTCATGAAAAAATTGACTAAGTTTGGGTCAGAGCTTCTGAGTGAGTAGAGAGATAGGTTATTCACTTGCAAGTTGTGCTTAGAGTGAGAAAGCAATTGTAATACTTCTTTATTTACATCAAATTCATGTAAGAGAATATAAGGGTTTTTTAACAGTTGCTTTCCACTCGAAAAATACGGTATGTATGTGTGTTTTTCTTATACATGTTTCCGCTTGTGGTTTTAAATTGTGAATTGAATTTTACAAAGCAGTAGATTAAGATTCTCTCTTGTGATTTGACTAAAATTTCATGAGCAGTTGCAATTCTACACCATAATTTCTACATAACAAACAACATATTCTTTGTGAATGTGTTGCATTCCACATCATCTTGGATTTTGTTTGGAAATTATTTTTCTTATTTTTTAAAGATTGAAACTTGGTAATCCTTGTCATGAGGCTTTCATATGTGATTTTTGTTTCCATTTTGAATTTCTAGGTAATAAGACTTTATATATTTCTATTATATATATATTTTATTATATTATATTATAAGTGTAGAAGCATTATCGTTTGCGAATATTTTTTTTATGGATTCCCTTTTAAAGAAGTTTCTTATGTGAAGGGCATTTGTTTTCCAATATTGGATTTGTTGTCATGGTAGTGGAGATGTATTTTGAGGTATTTAAATAAATTGTGAATATAGATATAATATGTAGTTTTCTAGTGAGAATTTGTATAGTTATTATGATTACTCAAAAAAATCAAAATAATTTAGTATGATCATAACAAAACGCATGTTTTGAACGTTTGAATATTGAACATAGATTTGTGTGCTTGTTTAAGGATTTCATAAATAACTTGTTTAATTAATGTACAATTGCAATATTTATTTCTTTTTCTAATATAATGATTGTCATAGTAGTTGGTTTTTGACAATTCTTAATAATATATTTTTTGTGCATTGGTAATGATGTTTTATAATGGAAAGACAAACTTGGTGTATGTTTGGATGGTTAGTTGAGTTTTTGGATCCTTGTTCAAAAAAGGCGCAATGACTTTTCTTGTCCTTGTTATAAGTGTTCCAGGTTTTTTTTTGCATCCTAGATTTTTTTTTGCACTACTTTTAATTTCACTATATTCTTTCTGATCTTCTATGCCCTTAATTTCATTATATTGTTTGTGATGTTCCATGACATTTTTATTTTCTTGTCCTTGTTATAAGTGTTCGAGGTTTTTTTTTGCATCCTAGATTTTTTTTTGCACTACTTTTAATTTCACTATATTCTTTCTCATCTTCTATGCCATTAATTTCATTATATTGTTTGTGATGTTCCATGTCATTTTTCTGAGATCATTTTTTGACTGTGTTATGAGAATTTAATTGTAATCAATAACTTGTGCCTATAATAATTTATGGAAAAAAAAATTTCTTGTCCTTGTTAGAAGACTTTTCTTGTCCTTGTTTGAAGTGTTCTAGTTTTTTTAGCATCCCAGTTTTTCTTTTTGCATCACTTTTAATTTCATTATATTCTTTGTGATTTTCCATGTCATTTTCGTGAGATCGTTTTTTGACTCAAAAAAGTTTGTTTGGTATCCTAGTTTCAAAGACAATCATGTAAATATTTTTTGTTTTCATAGAGGCAGTTGTTTTTGAGAATCATTATATTCTTTCTGATCTTCCATGTCATTAATTTCATTATATTTTTTGTGATCTTCCATGTCATTTTTCAGAGATCATTTTTTGAAGGTGTTATGAGAATTTAATTGTAATCAATAACTTGTGCCCATAATAATTTATGCAAACTTTTGTTTGGTATCCTAGTTTCAAAGAACAATCATGTAAATATTTTAGGTTTTGATAGAGGCAATTGCTTTTGAGAATGACTCTTTCATGTGTCAAGGTCAAGTTGTCAATGTTTGTGGTCAATTGTATTTAGATGTTGTTGTCCTTTCCACTTGGGTTCAATTTTTGCATCTGACATGTTGAGCTCATAATGAGTATTTCTAGTGAAGACTTCAAACCTTGTTAGCTAAGTCAATTAATTTATTCCTTATCATATAACAATGAGGCTCAAAGTCATAAACTCAACCAGTCACTTACTAAAATTGAACCTAGATGGAGAGGATGCTAGATGGAGAGGATAATAAATTCACTTTAGATTTGACAAATAAATATAAATACGCTTAGACTTCAATGTCTCCTAGAATAAATAGATTTGAAAATTCAAATATAGAAACTATTGAGTAAAACCAAGATGAATTATTCTCCACAATCTAGTGAAATCTCAAAAGATCCCATTAAATGTTCAATGCAAAAATACCTCTAACATAGCCCAATGCACCAGATAAATTATGTTTTAATTAGGCCTAGAATAATTTTTATGCTGCATTGAATCACATAAAACTAGACTAGCTATATTTGGTCAGGAAAAAATTGCGGTGGAAAACAAATCAATGAATCGAAACTTTGCCCTCGTACTGAATCACATAAAACTAGAATTTATATTTGCTCATAAAGAATTTGCGGTGGAAAACAAATCAATGTAATCAATGGAGATTGTGCCTTACATGTAGTAATAAGGAAATGTGAAATTAAAGAATTGTCACTGACATATTAGCTGAATGTGCAAAATAGTTAAATAGTTGAATCTCCCAAATACTGCGTGGCTCTTTAGTATTCTGGAGTATACCATCCAATTATAAGGGAATTGTTGCCATTTTTGTGATTGACCAATAAAGTGGCAAAATTATAATTTAGCACAGTATTACCATTATTACTTTCAAATGGTGACTGCAAATTTATCCTCAAATGCCGAGGAAACAAAAAAAAAATGAACAAGATGAAATATGAAGAAAATGTTCCCTTTACATGCGTTTTAAAGTTTCAGATCCAAAGAAGGCTTCCTTTCCGTCTTGCTTGAACCAGTAGACTTCTCCTCAGTGAATATAAAAGGCTTCCCTTTCCTCTTGCTTGATTCAGTAGGTTTCTCCTCAGCCAATATATGGGCCTCAGATCCTTCTGCACCATCCAAAAGCGATTGAAAATGTGTGGGCATCCTTCCTAGATCATCAAAACCAGTCGAAATGGTGTCTGGGTTAACTGCACTCTCTGATATAGTTGAGGATATAGTAGAGCAGTTGGTATAATTGCATTGCTAACAGTTGGTAGAGCAGTTGGTATACTTTCATGGTTCAAACATGGCGTCCACAATCATGGTTCAAACATGCAGATTATGATTCTGGGCAAAACTCTGCACGACGTATAATGACTTGATTCTAGCCAACAATACCGATGACATGTAAAACTAGAACCTTGGTGGTGGGTACAAAATGACAAAGTCACCCTCAAAAATGGGTTACAAAATAACATACTAGCGAAACGGTGTCTTGGCACAAAGTCAGTGTTACTTTCTAGTTTTTTTTTTATAGAGCAAATTTGGTAACTATGATATAAAGAGCAAATTTTTTACTTTCTAGTTTTTTTTTTTTTAGCAAAATTGGCGGAATTCGATAACTATGCTGTAAAGAGCAAACTCTTTCACAAAAATAACTGGAACCCAAAACTAAGCAAAAGAAATTATCCATTCTAGAGGACAATCTATTTCACCAGCTAAACAGTGGTTGAATATGACAATGCTAAACACGGAAAAGAACCTTATATGCATTGCCTGCACTGTAGCCTCCCTTTCTAATTCTGAGTTCAGTGATCCATTCTTTGGCCAGCCATTGTGGGGATTCAATTAACAAAAAAGGCTTTCCGAGTTCAAAGGAAGTAGTCGTATCAGGATATCTGTTAACTTGCTCTCCAGTTGTCCGAGCTTCAGATTTTGAGGGTTGTTCATGAGGTTGAACAGCAGGAGCTTTATTCTCAGCTCTGTCAGGTTTGGTTTCCTCATGAGAAGGCGAAAGCGACTTCAAATCCACGTTGTTTTCCGACTAAATTTCCGAAGTATTTTCACATGACATGTCTTTTAGTCTATACCATGCCCAGGATTTCATTCCGAGCAGTAGGATGAACAGTACCGTGCCAATCAAATGTGCATTCTGTAGAGTATTTTAACATTTTAACACTGTAAATCCATTCGAATACGATCTGCATTGGATCCGCCACTACGAAAATCCTCGACATCCAACAGAATAAACACATTTCATGAGAAAATCCTTCTAAAATTGAGTCGGAAAACAATGTGGACGCCAAGTCGCCTTAGCCTTCTCATGAGGAAACCAAACTTGAAAGAATGCTACTGTTCATCCTACTGCTCCTAATGAAATCCTTGACACGGTACAGACTAAAGACATGTCATGTGAAAATCCTTCTGAAACTCAGTCAGAAAACAATGTGGATTTGAAGCCTCTTTAGCCTTATCATGAGGAAACCAAAATCTGAAGCTCAGACCATTGGAGAGCAAGTTAACAGTTGCCTGGTACGACTACTTCATCTAAACTACGGAAGTCTTTCATGTCATTTGAATCGCCACAATGGCTGCCCAGGGTGGATCACCGAACGCAGAATTAGAAAGAGAGGCTACAGTGCAGCACCCCAGATAAGGTATTTGTACCCACTTGTTTTCCTCCTTGTTTAGCATTGGATTGAAGCCTCTGTTTTTGTTTTCTTTGAACTGTAGAAGGCCAACAATCTTGCCTTAATTGTTTTCAATTTAATGGTTGTTTTGCTAAGCTGTTTGAAGTTTTAGAGACAGGGATCTATTATGTGCAGTAAATAAATTTTTAGCTATGTTTAAACAAATCAAATAATGGAGGTTGTTGCAGTTCAGAACAAATACGCTCAAAATCACAGTGTGGTATCTACAGAATGTGCCTTACAATATTTGATTCAGAATCTTTATTTTTGCAACAGCTTGTAAATCTAAGGTGCGCAAGTCAAATTCAACCACTGTTAATCTGGTGAAATAGATTGTTGTCTAGCATTTTGAAGTACAAAAGAGTAATGCTGATCATTTCTTTTGTTTAGATTTGGGTTCTAGCTATTTTTGTGAAAGATTTTCCTTACAATATGATTACCAAATTTTGCCAAATTGCAAAAAAAAAAAAAAAAATTTAGGCTCAAGCTATTTTTTTAAAAGAATTTTCTCTTTATACTATAGTTCCAAGTTTAGCCAATTTGGTACAAAATTCAAAAAAATTATCAATTTGTTACATTTAATGAAATTGGTTAAAAACTATTTAAAAATTTGTCAACTTCATAGATTGGGCAAAATTATGGGTGAATTTTGACTAGGGTTGGAATTCTCTAGATTATCATAACCTTGTTCATCATAGTCTCATGCCAGTAAAATAATATATGTTTACATTGTTTACTCTTCAACCATTTTGTTCCCTATCTTTTTAATCTATAAAAACTCACCATTTCCCTCAATGTTCCAACAATAACAATTATCTCAGCGTTTACAACAAGTATCTTACTATTACAATTTTTCAGGAAGGATTTGCCATTGCAACCATGATATTTAAAACATGCATATTTACACTGTTTACTATGTAATATTAACATTTATTTCTAAGGGCTCTTCAACCACACTGTTCCCTACTTTCTTTTTATTTATAAAAACCCACCATTTTCCTCAATGTTCCAACAATAACAATTATCCCACCGTGTTGGAGTCACGATTGCACTTACACCAAGACCCGCACTTGTTAGTAAACAAACACATTGCTAGAGCTAATGGATCCACAAAACACATGGGAGTGTTGGATCAACACCCCCGTTAACAGGGAGTGCAACAATCTTCCCCCTAATGCGAGCCCAAAGTGTTTGGGACTCGTATCAGAGCCACACTTCTTGAGCTCGAAACACATTGGGCTCG
>APFE030068976.1:979-48895 GCA_000404065.3 Pinus taeda
TTTGGTTTCTTGGCCTGAGGCTATTCTGTAAAGACCTTTACTTCTAAGTAAATCCACAATGTAAGACCACCATTGGAAATAGTTGGTGTTGTCAAGAATAACTTGGCATGGGCTTTCCATTTTAACAAAAACTGATGCTATATATGTTGAAACTAAGTGTTCCAATGTAAAGCTCTCGAAAAATTAGGCTGGTTAAAAAAAAATGGCTCTGAAAACGCTTTCAGATGAAGAAGTTATGGCTTTTTGAAGAAAAGTTGATGAAGGCACCGACGAAGTGTGGGAATGTGTAGAAATGAAAAAAAATGCCCCTTTTCCAACAAAAAGGAGATTTTAACCCATGACCTCTACTCTCATAAATTAGTTTTGAACCAAGTGAGCTAAACAAAAAGTTTGTGAGAGAGAGAGGGGGGGGTGGGGCCTTTGTTTTCTTTTGGTCACTAATGCTTTGGATTGCGTGCATGCTTGAGAAAGCTCTTTTTCTCCCTACAAAAAAAAAAACACAAAACCCAACACACACATAAAAAAAAACAAGCCTCACGGCTTAAAGTTAGCTTTACCCAGAAACTAAATATTTTCCTCAATGTTTCTGATTTTCTAAGATCACACTAAGGCGCAGCGGAAAAGAGCATACGCATGAGAAAATTCCTTCCTTTCTGTTTCTAATTTTCCCTGATCGCACAGAGTCGCAGGTAAAAGGGCATACGCAGAAATGAAAGGTATAGATTCGGTAATAAAAAAGAGCTAAATAAACCGAAACCAAAATAAATAGAGAGAAAATAACTGTAAACTGCAAATAAACACTGTATACCTCCAGATCTTAAAAATGACGTAGCTAGGGCTCCCGGAAACCTTTTCGCGTGAAACGAAAGGGGTTCCTCACTGGAACAAATGCTCCTAAAATAACAAAGCAGTCCTCTCAGCTCAAAAGCAGTCAGAAATAGTAGATCTAGGAGATGGCAGTCGGATGCAGTTGTACCGGCTTCATATTTGGATCACCAACAAATGAGGCCCTCAAATAGCTCTGATACCATGTAGGAATTTACAGGGTAAGTTCCTCAGATCACAGATCAATAAACTAGTATTTTGACGTGGTTAAAACCCTCAAAGAGGGAAACAGTCCACAGCCTGAGCCAACGCGGCCACTTTAGGCAATTTATTAATAAAAGAATGAAAATTTACATAATCTTCTCTCGTGAACGGTTAACCTCCAAATGACACTCCATGCGTTTTAAATAGAATTCATGGACCAATCGGGTTTTAAGCCATGGATCAAGTGTCGGTAATACCGAGGAGAGAATGAACCGTCGAATCACTACATATTGTGACCGTCGGATTGTACGTTACAAATGTACATAGTAAAGAAACACAATTTACCTAACTCTATACTAGACCAAGTTATACTTAACTATTCCTATGTGCCAGAATATCCTAACATTACCTATCCATGCCTCCTCTGGAATACCACCATTCAAGGAACTTGAAGGCCCTTTTTTTATTAGATAAAAATCAATATCTACAACATTTACTAAAAAATGTAAGGGAAATATTGCATGCAATCTTATGCACATTGCACGCTCCATGATTGTCTAGTTCATCCTTTCTTACACACCATTTTCCTATGGTGTTCTTAGAACCGCCTTCTCTTTACAAATCCCATGGTGTTCCTGGAACTGACTTCTCTTTACGAATCATGCTATGAACAATATTTATTAGAGTTTTTGTTGCAATATTCACCTCCATTTTATGATCTAAGACACTACAACTTCTTTCCTGTCTCATTCTCAATCAAAGCTTTCCATTTCTTAAAAGTATCAAATACATCAGATTTATTTTGAATACAATAAATGCAATAAAAGCAACATAATAGCAAGAGCCTGATCTAGACTTATGCAGGAATGAAACATAATATAGATATAAACATAAACAGAAACATGAAGCAGAAATATAATTTCATTTCATTAATATCAAAGAACTGAAATATTCTTACATAGATAATGGAAATAAACTGGCTTGGGCAATGGTAGCTTATCTATGAGAAGAGATGTGGTGGCTACATTCCTCTTAATTGTGTTACCATGAGGCTCAAAGGTCTATTTATTATTGAGAAACAATGGAAAACCCTAAACATCTAAAAACCTGACCCTAGGATATGAAGAAATAAAACTATGGGCCCTATTAGGGTAAACTGGTACATCTACTTCCCACGGTCATAACTTTAGAATACAATCTTTGTCTGATGCACATGATACCTCGTTATAAATATCTATCTGGGGACTATAAATATTGATTGCAAGCTTCTATTAAAGCCCCTTGTTTGCTCGTTTTCCAAAATATCATTGTTTAGGGCCTCAAAATGGCTCCAGAAGTTCAGAACTTGAAAAACTACCAAAAATAGTAAATTGTGCTACAATTACGGAAAATGTAAGAAATAATGGTACAATAGTGGGGGTCTAAGTGGAATAGGTGGGTGGCCACCAATATCCACCTGGATTAGAGCCATCAAGAGATGATACCTTAGCAGATCCCTATACATTTGTATACACAAGCTCTATTTTTTCACTCTTCTTTTCCTTCCCAACTCTGATAAATTTGACTCTCTTATGTTTTCCGTAAACGGAATTTTCATAGAAATCCAAATCAACATGCTTTAAACCTAGTAATGAATTTCTTGAGTGAAGAATCTGCATCCCTTTCTTACTCATGTGCAAAACCTATGATGCCACAATGTTGTATCTACTCCTGTGGAGGTCAAAGAATTAATAGAATAAAAAAATATTGTTTCATAAATACATTATACCAACCTTTTCTCCTTTTGTTACTACCAAGGCTCCTTTAGTGACCTTCTAGGTTTTGTCTATGAATGTAGTTATAGAACCTTCACCACCTAACTTCTGTGTTGAAATTATATTTTTCTTCATATTTGGAACATGTCTTACCTCCTTCAATAGCCATTGGTTTCAATTCTATTGTTGTATAAAAAACTTACTTATTCTAATGATTTTACAGGGTTTATCATCACCTAAACAAACCTATCCAAAATCTCCTTGAAAGTGGTCATGAAAATGTTTCCTATCAAGTGTATCATGGAATGAAGCCCCTGAATCAACCACCCAAGCATCCATAATATTTTATAATGAAGGAATCAAAGCATCTTGCAATACATCACTTGTGACATTCACTTCATGATTGTTCTCTTGATGTCCATCTCCCTTTTTTCCTTTTTGATATTTGCAATCTTTCTTCAGGTGTCCTTTCTTCCCAGATTTATAACACACTATCCTTGATCTGCATTTGATCTACCTTTTCTTGACTTGCTGGAATTTCCTGGGCTCCTTCGTCTTTCCATTTTTCTTCCCCTGGTCTCTGCAATCAAAGCATTACCCGATGTCTCACTAGAGATTTTCTGTCGCAATTCCTCGCAAAGGATGGCACCAACAACATAATCACACTTCAAAGTACTAGATCCAAAGACAGAGTTACTAATAGCCATAACTAATTCATTCCAACTTTCAAGCAATGAGCATAGAAATAATAGATCCCTAACTTCATCATCAAAATTTACCCCTATAAAACTTAACTAACTAGTAACCATGTTAAATCCATTTAAATGGTAAAAAATAGATCCACCTTCTGACATCTTTATATTAAATAGACGCTTTATAAGAAATACCTTATTTGAGGCTAAGTGTTTTTCATATAGTTTGGCCAATGCCATCATTAAATCTTTTGTTATATTTTCATTTTAATTTTTAAATGCCATTGACACTGCCAAACACAACCGTATTATACCTAGTGCCTTTTTGTTAAGAATCTCCCATTTTGCGTCTGTCATAATCGTCGGCTTATTTGATTTTCTACTCAATTGTAGGTACACATATTTCGAATATAGATAATCTTCCATCTGAATTTTCCACATCTGGTAGCTTTGGCCATTAAATCTCTCGGCCCTAAACCTACCATCTTCTGCCATTTCTCCCACTCAAACAAGGAACCAGTCTCTATTGTGAGTTTATCATCCAAATAAATATTTCGCTCTAATACCAGTTGTTAGAAATTAATTAATAGAGCAATGAAATACAGAAAATATTGTATAAAAACAAATACATAAAGAAAAAAAAAGGGAGACACAAATATACGTGTTTCACCCAATTTGGGCCACATCCACGGAGAAACAGATAGTCCTTCCTTTTATATTATCCAAAAAAATGAAGAGATACAACCTACAACAGATTCGTTGTAAATTCCTCTTTGCTTTTACACACTCTCCTCTCTCTTTCTCATTCAGAATAATAATCCACAATCGTAATATAATTCCCTCATATAAATTGATGTGGTGGCTTCTAGGAAAAACAACCCTAAATTAACATAAGTTCTACTGTCAGATCATTCGCCCAATGAATGACCCATATTGACTACGAAATTACAGTTTTACAAGGAAAATTTTCATCTATTTTTAGCTTCAGGGGTGCTACCCGCAAGCCCTCGCCAAATGGGGCTCATCAAAGTTGTCACTATACCCCCCTAGACCCCCTAACAGAGATTAAATGGGTGGCATTGCCACCCCATTAGGAACATGGATCCAACGTGCCTGAAACAAAAAACCTATGAACAATTAAGAAGATAATGAGGCTCCATGCCCAACAATTTTGATGGTTGCATGTCATTGCATGGTTTCTAAATTGCGATTTCCATTCCACAAAATTGTAGAGGAAATTTGTAATCTCTTATTTTTAGTTCGAATTCATCATTAGTAAAAAAAAATTATTAATTTCTATAAATAAATAAGTTATTAAGAATGTTAGGAAGATCGATGGGTTTCGGAAGGCTGCAGGAACCGCAGGAGCGTGCGAGATTAGGGTAAGCGCCTAGCGCCTATCTGGAGGCTCACCGCAAATTATAGGCATGACTGTCGGTTGACCATCTACCTTTCCACCGACCTCACAAATCCTGTCGCCGTCTCCGTTCACCGTTCACAGCGCAAATTTAGGCAGAATGGACGGGCACATGGAGGAACTGGTGGATTATTCTGCGGATTCGTTAGAGGACCGCATCATCTTCGATATCCGTTATTTTGGTGCCTCATTTTCAGCCGCACAGAGCTCCCCGGCCCCTTCATTGGCTCACTCAAACCCTAGCCCTAACCCTAACTGTCCTCCTTCTGCTGTGATCCCGGGTTTCTCTCCCGGTTTAGATGCCCCTCCGCTATCTCCCGGCACGGAACAATTATTGGCTTCTCTTTCCCCTCAGGTTTTGTCATTTGACCAAGTTTTTCTTCCTCAGGGTAATCCTCCTCCGTCTGCGGTCCCTCAGGACTCAGCTCCTCACACCTCCCCTTCCTCAGGGATTCGACCCTCCGATTGTTTCAGTACCCCTGCGGTTAGTGTCAAGCCAGTAAAACCATCTCCTCCTGAAGGTGCCTCCAGCCCCTTGGTTGACCATCCCTCTGCACCCCGCACAAAGAAACAGAAGACAAGGTGCATCAAGGCAACCGACAAAGAGATTACGGTCCTGTTTGGAGATCCAGCTGATTTCAGGGGCGCGGCACTCATGGCCCGATCGGTTTTGGTGGGACATGTGAGGGGACGCACCTTCACAGTGAACAGATTGACAAAATGGGTGGAGGAGATTTGGGGCAACCTGCTTAAGGATCTTCCAGAGGTTCACATACTTCCGCATGGTTGGTTTTCCCTTCACTTCACCAAGGAGGACTAAATCGACCTAGTTCTTGCAAAATATTGGCACATCGAAACTGCACCTGTACTGCTCAAGCGATGGAGCCCCCTGTTCGACCCTGAGCGCGAACAGATCGGGGCTGGTCCACTATGGGTTCGTCTGCCCGAACTCCCTCTTCAATACTGGAGCGAAGAGGCACTACAAAAAATTGGGAATGCACTGGGCACGTATCTGGATCACGATCGGTCATACATAGAATCCAAGCAGAGAACCCTAGCTCGAGTCCTGGTTCACCTAGATACACAGGAAGGGTTGGAGAAGAAGATTACTCTAAAATGGGGGAAATACAACAGGATTCAGTTACTAGACTACGAGGGTGTTCCGTTCCGATGCTATCACTGTCACCAAGTAGGGCATTTAGCAAAGGATTGCCCTTTAATCAAAGGCCCTGAAGAATCCCCCAAAATTTCACCCTCGGTAACTCGGGAGACTACTCCAATCATCATACGCTCATCTTAGGGTGTGGCACCAGCACAGGTCTCGCCGACGAAGTCAGGGCGGAAGGGGCAGAGACCATCATCGCCTCCCTTGACAAGGGCAAGGGCGACCGCGGCAGCAACTCAGAATTCGGGTACTAGTCACACCCCTATCTCTTTGTCTTTTGAATGCTCATCTGCATCTGCATCTTTCACTATGGCACATTGTCCCCCGACTGTGCCCCCTCTAAGTGATTCCACCGCTCTGCCAACCGTCTCCCAAATCCCGTCCTCTCCATCATTATCTTCCTCTTCAAGGTCATCTCACCCATATTCCCTTCGACCTCGCCCTCTGATCTTGGGAACCTGTGGGGGTTTTGGCATCATACCCCTGAATATCGGGCATCAGGCCACTAGGGGACGAAAATTAGATCTCTCAAAAGTTATCTGGAGAGCCGGTGCTGAAGTCGCATCTGGCAGGCAGTCTACCATTGAAGGGGTCCTTAGAGCAGCACCCACCCCGCGATGCGGTCCTCCATGAAGTGCCTATCATTTAACCGCAGGGGTTTGGCCAGTGAACCCAAAAAACTAGCCATCCGGAGACTATTTGAGACTGAGCTACCAGACATCATACTTCTCCAAGAAACTCTGGGTCCTGCTGCAAACATTGCACAATGCCTAAACACATTAACTCCCCTTTGGAAATTCTTGGCCTCGGATGCCTTGGGGCGATCTGGAGGGCTAGCAATTGGATTCAACCCCAGAACTATCAGAATTGATTCTACCTGGGGGGGGCATGGGTTCTTAGGGGCGGACATATTTTCGGCAGATCTGGGAGTGGTATTCCGTATTGTGAATGTATACAGACCATGTCAGCACAGAGAACCCTTCTGGAACCGACTGTTAAACCTCTCCCTACTGACCGCGAGCCATACCATCTTGGGAGGATATCTGAATTTTTCGATGGGGTTCCGTGAATCATGGGGCTCTATGGCACAAGTGGATTCAATCACAGACTTTATGAGGAATGCCCTAGAACAAGCTGACTTTGTGGACGTTCCCATGCAACAGCCCATGCCAACATGGCGAAACAGAAGAGTGGGTGATGCTGCATTGGCTCGCAGACTTGACCGTTTCCTTCCAAAGGGACCTTTGATCCAGGAACTTCACCACTTTAACCAATGGGTGGGATCTGGGGGATTATCGGACCATTCCCCCATCCTCCTGGAGATCCTTGGGCCTTTGCCCAAACCAAAGGCACCATTCAAATTCAATCATACATGGCTCCAAGATCAAGACTTCATCAAGTTGGTATCTGATTTTTGGCAGTCTCATCCTATCAATAGGGAGGCCTCATTGGCCAAAGGGTTCTGCAAGAACCTCACGGAGCTAAAACACATTGTCATAAACTGGGCCAAGGAGAAGAACAAAAGGGATTCGGACCAGCTATTATCTGTTGAGGAAGAGCTGAGCTCTCTGCTTGATGATAGGAACCTGGGATTCAGATCGGCAGTGGATAAGACTCGACGGATTGAACTTGAAAATCAGAGGGCCACATTACTTAGACAAAAGGAGGAATCCCTCAGGCTATGTAGCAGAGCTATATGGTTAAAAGCAGGGGATGAAAACTCAAAATTCTTCCACAACTTTGCAAAAAGAAGGAAAGTGACCAACACTATTTTGAGTCTGCCCCAACCAGATGGGGGATTGGCTGATAACTTCAACAAACTCTCCCGGCTGGGTACCGCACACTTTCGAGGCCTATTCAAAAACCCACCAGGGGAAAACTTGGCTGAAATCATAGAGGTGGCTTCTCATTTTCCGATATTTGTAAATGAGGAAGACTCGGAGGATCTCATGAATCCGGTTACCATGGAGGAATTGGAAAGCACTCTCAAATCGTTCAAAAGAGACAAGAGTCCTAGACCTGACGGATGGACGATTGAATATTATCTTGCTTTCTTTGAATAGATAGGTCAGGATCTGATCAGCATGATTGAGGAATGCAGGACATCGGGGTCCTTATACCATGCCATAAACTCCACTTTCATAGCTCTTATTCCCAAGACGAACTCTCCATCATCTTTTGATGATTTCCGCCCTATATCTCTCTGTAATGTTCTCTACAAGATCATCTCAAAAATCATTGCCAATAGGCTTAAACCCATCCTATCCACTCACATTGCCCCCCATTAATTCGCTTTCCTCGAGGACAGGCAGATTCATGAAGCTATTGGGTCTGCCCAGGAGGCCCTGCACTCCATCTGGACCAAACATCTCAAGAGCACCCTCTTGAAAATAGATCTCTCAAAAGCTTTCGATAGGGTCAGCTGGTTGTACATAAAGATGATCCTCATCCATCTGGGATTCCCAATCTCATTCATCAACTGCATAATGTCCTGTATCACGACCCCTACATTCAACATCCTGATTAATGGATCTGCCTCACATTTCTTTCACTCCGAAAGAGGTCTGAGGTAGGGCTGCCCCCTATCTCCTCTATTGTTTCTCCTAGTCATGGAAGGATTGAGCCGCCTAATAATTTCAGCCACAAGGGAAGGGACCCTCAGGGGACTCAAGATTACCGAAGAATGCTACCTCACCCACCTACTGTTTGTGGATGATGTTCTCATCCTATTGGATGGAAGCATGAGAGACTCTATGACTTTCTCTCACATTCTTGAGCTCTTCTCACAAGCCACAGGAATGCAGGTCAACAGAGAAAAATCTACAATAACAATGACTTGCACATCGGTTAATGAGGCACAACATGCCCTTCAGGCTTTCCCCTTCAGCATTCACCCGATAGACAGGGGTCTCAAATACCTTGGCTTCTGGTTAAAACCCACATGCCAAAGGATCGCTGACTGGACTTGGTTAATATCAAAATTGGAAAAACGCCTCACCTACTGGAGCTATAGGTACATATCCAGGCTGGCAGGTTGATCCTCATTAAAACAGTGCTGGAGGCCACCCCGGTATTCTGGATGGCTCTTGCATGGATCCCCAGACATACACTTGCTCGTCTACAACAAATATGTAATCGATATCTGTGGGCAGGTAGTCAAGACAAGTGGATATTTGCATGGATCGGCTAGCAGAAGATCGCAATCCCAAAGAAGTGGGGAGGATGGGGACTCAAAGATCTCCCACTATTTGCACAAGCACTGGCAGAAAAGATGAGTTGGGCCCTGCTAACAAGCCATAATCTATGGACTCGTCTCTCGTACCATAAATACATATGGCCCCTCGACACTATGGACTGGATTAGACTCCCCACCTGGAACAGTATGGGGGTATCATCATTTTGGAAGGCCATTATTCACTCAATGCCCATGATAAGGGACAATTTGGCCTGGAGGATCAGAGATGGGGCTCAAGCCAGGATCAGCATTGACCCCTAGGCAAGCAGTGGGGGAAGGCATCAACTGCCTCGTGAATTAGTTGAATATCTATTCGCACAAAACATCAAGGTGATTGCACAAATAGTGGACCAAGAAGCCTCTGATATTTTCCATCAGGCTTGGCGATCAGCTCAGCAACTGAACCTCCCACAGCAATGGCATCAAGCATGGGAATCATACAGGGAGGCTCTGATGGAATCGCACATAAGAATCTCTGCGGGACAAGACGAGCTTATTTGGAGTCAGTCGGAATTTGGATTTTACACTCCGAAGGCTGGATATGCACTTCTCATCAGTCACAAAAAACCGGAAGCTCTGCTAGATTGGTGGCACAACTTATGGAAGTTAACCTCATCCCCGAGATCCAAGCTTTTCTTATGGTGCGTACTCAGGAACAAGGTAGCCACAGGAGATAACTTACAGCGCAGAGCACACCACGGCCCTACCTGGTGTGTGTTATGCAAATCAGCGTTGGAATCTACAGACCACCTGTTCCTATTGTGCAGGGTCGTGCTCGAATTGTGGGCTGACATTAAAAACACCATTGCTTCCAATGGGACATGGGCAGGACAAAATATTACGGAGGCTTGGTCTGAATGGACTGCGAGACATAAAGGATCAAAATCGATGAGCCTCCCTGCCATAGTAACTTGGAACATATGGAAGGCGAGGAACCAGATCGTATTTCATGACAAACCCGCTCACTGAAACCAGTTGGGAGCTCGTATCATTGCGGAATTCAATGAACTACCAGAACCTCCTCCTGCACATGTTCGCCACCCCCATCCGCCACCCCACATAGATCAATCCATCCCGTGGGCATTCTTCGATGGCGCAGCAAATTAGCAGAGCTGTGGAGGCGGTATCATTACACACAAATCGAACCAGCATTACTACAGAATCAAAGCAGGATTGGGCACTGGCTCAAACAATTTTTCCGAGCTTATTACTCTCAGACACCTCCTCCACTTCGCAATGAGCCATAATATCACTTGCATAAACATATTTGGGGACTCAAAAATCATCATTAACTGGTTCAACAACATTTCAATCTGTCACATACACACACTCAGCATTATTTTGCATGAGATTCAGGAATTCAAATCTGCATTTAACAACATCTCATGTTCGCACATCTACAGGGAACATAACGAGAGTGCTGACAGATTATCCAAAGAGGCCACGATGATGGACAGAGGAGTATGGGAAGTCACCGAAGTTCATGGACAACATAAATTCAAATATTACCACCGTCCATACATAGATCCGAGATACCAGCAAGCACCAGAGCAATAACTTTATGAACTTTTTGATTGATTTTAACAGTATTTATGTAAATATCTAGAACATATAGAGCAGCAAGCGAGCCAATATGGCTTTTTTGTAAATTTTTTGCAAAGTGAAAGATGACCCTGCGTGGAACATCTCAAGTATGAACTGATTTCTATTTTTTCAAGGCTAATAGGCACACTATTATACAGTGACCTCAAGCATATACATAGTGATATCAATGTAATTTTCAACTCATAATGAAAGTTACAGATTTTTCCAGTGGAAAAAAGTTAGTAAGAATGTCATGTAGCATAACTATAAAACAAAAGAAATAAAAGGAGATCAACCCCAATGGTAGTATGTGACTCGAAGACAATAACTAGTTTATGTGAGCCCATTTACACATCTACCCCCTTACTCACATAGTTTAAAATACCACCTGGTATCGTAGTGAAACCCAAGTTGAACCAAATTTGTTCATAGCCATGAAACAAGGGTTCTTAGAAGAGAAAGAAGAGTATGGAATTAAATATGTAATAAAATAAAAATTCTTTGATTCTTTTAGCAAATCATTTTTTAACTTTGTATATAGCATATAAAAGAGAAAAATATTAAGGGTTTCAACAGGAAGTTGAAAAACATTAATGGCATATGTTGAAAATGCAATAAGAAAATATCAATTTGACTTTGCCTTGGTCAAACTAGAGAAAATTCAAATTTCTATTTCAACAAAAATCTTGGAGGTAGTTAATTGAGGTGGCATGGCACTTGTCACTTAGTGAACTAAGTTAATTCAAGTTGGGGAAGCTTGATTTTGGTTCAACATGATTGGTTGCTAATTTGTACCAATCTATGTTAGGTAAATTAAGTTATTGTCAGCTAAACTAGTTCTAATTGTCAGAAGAACTAGTGGAGGTCAAGTTGTGGAAGGGGAACTTCAACCAAACTTAATTATCAACCAGTTAACTGATCAATTAGCCCAAAATAATTGTTGCATGCAGATAAATCAGTTATCCAGTGGTGATGGAGATTCCAAGGCAATGTACAATCAATTGTAGACTATTCCCATGTGTACAGGTGGTGCATGCATTCAAAGGAAGGACCTAGAGGAATTGCGCAATTCAATAGGGGGATTTCCTACATAATAGGGTCTAATTTTTTCAAGGAACAACACAAGGAAATAGGAGCTTGGAGGCATTGAAATTTGGCTAAGTGTTGGCCAGATTCATTTTATCAAGCAGAGGAATAGACTATGCACTTTTAGGTTGTGCTCAGGCTTGAGAAAGCATATGTATTTAATCTCTATTCTCTAATTAACCAAATATAGATAGGAAGGGCTTTTGAGTAGTTTATTTCCCCTAGATAAGTCTATGTGCATGTGTGATGTTTCCTTTTGCATGTCTATGATTTGTGTTCTAAATGGTGAATTAACCTACGTAGATCAGTAGAGTAGCTTCGAGTCTTGTGATTTAGTAAATTTCATGAGTACTTTCAAGTATATACATTAATTTCTACATGGTATCAAAGTAGGATTGACTATAGAGGATATATTTCAAAGTTGTTATTGCAAGAGGATCTTGTTTGAAGGATCAATTCTTCAAAGCTAGAAGGATGGATTTCTATGGACTAAGACCCAAGTATACCCTTGAGGGAAGCTCGAACTATGTTTCTTGAAAGGACTGCATGGAGGCAGTGCTGGAAGATGATGGATTGAAGGAATTCATCGATAATGATATCCCGAAAATAGCAGCATCTGATACTCAAGATCTAGCATAATGGAAGAAGTGTGTAGCCAAGGCGAGAAGAATCATATTGGAGGGAGTACAAGACCATATTGTCTCAAATATCCATGGGAAAGAGACTCTGTATGCAATGTGGAAAGAATTGGCATATTTGTTTCAGAATATTAGTCACCAGATGAAGCTAGCACTCAAGGATAAACTTCGAAATATCAAGATGTAGAAGAACAAGGCCATTTCGTAGTACCTTAGCAGGTTCACACAATGTTGTGATGAACTTGGTCAAGTTGTTGTTATTATTGCAGAGGATGATTTGGTAATCCTAATCCTTCTAGGCCTTCCCAAGAGCTGGCACAACTACTAAGATTCGGTGAATGGGAGGGAGAAACTACCATTTTGGGAATGCACATGGTCTGATTTGGTACAAGAGAAAATAAGGTAGAATAACAGAGATGGGAATTCATCCAAGGACGAGTATGAAGAAAAAATTTCCTTGGTTGGAAAGGAAAAGAGAGGGAAAGGGAAAAAATCCCAAACCAAAGCAGAATAAAATCAAGGGGGGAAGAAGAAAGACTTGTCCAGAATCAAGTGCTTTCACTATCATAAATTTGGGCATTATTCCATGAAGTTTGCACCCAATAAGACAAGCAAGAAGACCTCAGGAGGAGTAGCAAGTGAATATTTGGTTTCACAGTTCGAGCTTAACTTTACTCTCATTTCATGAAGGGCCAACGCAATGATGGAGAGTGTGTGGTACTTGGAAAACAGTGCCTCATTCCATATAATAGATAAAATATATTTTTTTAGTGATTTGGAGGAGAAATATTTCTATATGCACACCGAGATGGGAGATGATGGAATTTACAACGTGATCGAGATTACTACAGTCACATTACAGAGGGAGTCAGGCTCCCCTCTTAGGTTCAAGGATGTGATGTTTATTTAGAGTCTAAAGAAGAATCTTCTCCCTGTTGTAGTTTTGGAAGACCATGGTTATGATGTTATATTCACCAAAGGAAAGGCATTCTTGAGACACATATCCATGGGACAGGTGAAGCAGATCGGGGTTTGCATGAAGAACTTGTACAAGCTAGATGTGGAGGATTGTGTTGCATTGAGCACAAAGGTGGAGAAGGTGAAGATTTGCAATTTCGACGAAATTTGTCGTAGAAAAATTGGCCATTTGCATCAAGGTGCTTTGAATATCATGCAACAGATAAAAATAAGCCTCTCCAAAGGAGCACTATAGCAGTATGATACATGCAAAAGGTGTACCTCGGGGAAGTACACAAAAGGCAATTTTCATGATTAGGACAGTAGATCACATTCAGTCCTTGAAATAATTCACTCTGATGTATGTGGACCTTCCTCAACAGCTTCCACTACCAAGAACAAATATTTTTTCATTTTAATTGATGAATTCTAAAGGAAGTGTTGGATCTTCTTCATGCAGAAGAAGGATAAGACATTCTCCAAGTTTGTGGATTTCAAGGCACTGATTGAGAAAGAAATGAGTAAGAAGGTGAAGGCTCTTAGGAGCGATAATGGAGGTGAGTACATGTTGAATGAGTTTAAAAAAACTTATGCAAAAGAAGGCATTCGATGACAGTTGAAAACACCCCACAACCCACAGCCGAATGGGGTGACTGAGAGAAAGAACCGTATAATTTTGGGAGCAACAAGGGTGATGTTGCATGAACAAAGCCTACCTCTGCACTTGTGGGTTGAAGCATGTAACACCACAATCTATTTGAAAAACATGAGTTCTCATCAGATTCTTTGCATGATTACACCAGAGGAGTATTTCTTGGGGAGGAAGCCAGGTGTGTCGTACTTCAATATTTTTGGAGCCCCTCTTTACTGCCATGTCTCCAAAGAATCAAGGAAGAAGTTAGAGCCAACATTAAAATTGGGGGTATTTTGGGTTACATAGAAACTCCCCACAACTGCTGTGTTTACTTGACATCCCTCAAAATGATATTTGTTCGAAGGGATGCAAAATTTGATGAAGACAAGGCCATGTGGTTTTCGCTTGAGAGGGAGCTTGAAATCCCACTAGAACGGGAGCTTTTAGATCCAAATGATGAGCCTCAAGATGTTGTAGAGCAGCCACAAGTTGAGTAGAAGACAGTGGACACAACTGTAGTTTTTAACGTTGTACAGAAATTACCTGCATACGAATTCTAAAACACATAAAATAAACAATGCGAGAGCATAACACATAAAACACATATACACAGAGGTTTTCCCCTGGATCCCAAAACCGAGACTACCAGCTTGATTTTTCATTATGTTCATTTCAATGTTACAATACATATTTATACATGCCGAAGCATCCAATATCATGGACCAAAAACCATCACGCCAAAAACCATGGACCGCAAACCATCGCGTCCAAAACCATGTGAAAAAATCATGCACAAAACCATAGGTAGGTCCGCCCAGCCTAATATAGGGTCCAAAAAAAAAAAATTTCTTGGGCGCTACCCCCAACCCCATAGAAGGGGGTCACTCTCACCCCTCAAACCCCCTGTGACACCCCCGCTATGCAATCGACACAACGAAGGGGGGGCTTCGCCACCTTTCTAACCCCTTAGTTAACTATGTGGGCTAGTCGTGGAAAGAATATAACACAACCCAACAACAACCACTCAAGTAGAACCATAGAGAGAAGGTAGGAAAAGGACCAGAGAAGCTATGATAATTGTGAAGGATGTGAGGGACAATGTGGGTGCTCCTTCAAATCAATGCAAACAAAGAAGGTCACCAGATCGGTACACTAGCTACATGGCTCTAATGACTGAGCTAATAGACAAATGAGGCGTCCTCTTTTGAGGAAGCAATAGAAAATCCTATATGGCTTGATGTAATGGTGGAGGAGTACGAATCCATTGTAAACAATAGCGTTTGGGAAGTGCTCCCAAGACCAGCAAATAAATTAGTTGTGGGTTTGAGATGGATCTTCAAGGTGAATCATGCATCAAATGAAAGCATAGAAAATTACAAGGCCAAATTTGTGGCAAAGGGGTACTCTCAGGATGAGGGGATTGATTATGAGGAGACCTGTGCTCCTGTAGCAAGGCACTCATCCATCAGATCAATCCTTACTCTGGCTGCACAAATGGGGTTGAAGATCCACCAGATGGATGTGAAAACAACATTCCTTAATGGAGTTATTGAGGAGTATGTGTATATCGAGCAACCAAAAGGCTTTGATACTTTTGATCGAGAGTCTCATGTGTGTAGACTCAAGTGAGCCTTGTGCGGTCTCAAGCAAGCACCTTCGTGCTTGGTACACCAACATCGACATCTATCTCACCAGTTTGGGCTTCAAAAAAAGTGAAGTGGATGCAAACCTCTAACATATTTTGGTAGAAGGTAAATTGTTTATTATTGTCTTATATGTTGATGAGTTTATTTTTAGTGGTGATAAGCAGTTGATCAGATCTTGCAAGGGGGACCTTGCAAGAGAGTTTGAAATGTACATGGGTCGCATGCACTACCTCCTCGGATTAGAAGTATGGCAAGGTGATTTAGAATTTTTTTCTCTCAAGGAAAGTATGCCAATGAGATACTTCAAAAGTCCCACATGTACAAATGAAAAAGCATGGAGACACCTAGACTAGCAACCAACTGGCGGAAAGAGGATGCCACTTTAGGTGAGGAAGTGGATACTAATATTTATCGGCAATTGGTGGGTTCACTCATGTATCTTTTGAACACACAACCATATATGTGCTATGAAATCAACCAGCTACGCCAAGTTATGGTTAGGCCAACCAAACTATTTTGGAGGGAAACTAAGCCTTCTCTACAGTAGCTTAGAGGCACTGCCTAGTTTGGACTATGGTACAGACAAACAGAGGGAGTGAAGCTATGTGGCTTCACAAATGCATATTGGGTGGGGAGTTCATAAGACAGAAAGAGTACATCGTGTGGAATTTTTAGTGTTGGGTTCGCAGCGGTTTCTTGGTACAACAGGAAGCAAAGATCTGTGGCACTCAACTCAGCAGAAGTAGAATGCATGACTACAAGTCAAGAAACATGTGAGGCGCTCTACATGAGAAATATATTTGTTGGATTCTTTGGTTATATGATGGATCCAACTGTTATTTACTGTGATAATTAGAGTTGCATCAAACTATCTAAAAATCCTATTTTTCATGATTGATCCAAGCATATTGATATCTTGTATCACCATTTATGGGATTGTATGCAGAGGCAGATTATGTTGTTGCAGTACATTCCGACAAAGGAAAAAGATGTTGATATTTTGACAAAGGCCTTGTCAAGAGGGAAGTTTGAGTTCCAGACGTGTAGGATAGGGTTGGTTGATAACCCCTTTCTTTCTAAGAGGGAGTGTTGAAAATGCAGCAAGAAACTATCAGATTGACTTTTCCTTGGACAAACGAGAGAAAATTCGAATTTCTATTTTAGCATAAATCTTGGAGGTAGTTAACTTGAGGTGACATGGCACTTGTCACTTGGTTAACTGAGTTAATTCAGGTTGGGGAAGTTTGAGTTCAGTTCAACATGATTGATCACTAATTTGTAGCAATCTATTTCAGTTAAATTGAGTTATTGTCAGTTAAACTAGTTCAAACCATCAAAAGAACTAGTGGAGGTCAAGTTGTGGAAGTGGAACTTCAACCACACTTAGTGATCAACCAATTAACTGATAAATATCCCAAAAATAATTTTTGCATGTAGAGAAATTGAGTTACCTAGTTGAGATTGAGATTCCAAGGAAGTGTACTATTACTTGTAGACTATTCCCATGTGTACAGGTGGTGCATGCAATCAAAGGAAGGACCTAGAAGAATTGCACAATTCAATAGAGGGATTTTCCTAAATAATAGGGGTTAATTTCCTCCAAGAAAAACACAAGGAAATAGGAGCTTTGAAGGCTTGAAAATTAGCTAAGTGTTGGCCAGAGTCAGTTAGTCAAGTAGATGGATAGAGTATATACTTGCAGGTTGTGCTCAGGCTTGAGCAAGCATATGCATTTCATCTTTTATTTTTTGATTAATGCAATAGAGTTAAGAAGGGGTTTTAAGTTGTTCCTTTCCCCTAGATAAATCTATGTGCATGTTTTACGTTTTATTATTCGTGTCTAGGATTTGTGTTCTAGATGGTGAATTAACTTCTGCAAATCAGTAGAGTAGCTTCAAGTCTTATGATTTAGTAAATTTCATGAGCAGTTTCGAATATACACATTAATTTCTACAACACACAACAAAAGGGAAACTTTTTAATCCACACAATAGGAAATAAGATTAGATAGCAACAATTTCCAATAGTCCACCATCCCCAATGTAATCATACAAAAAGAAGACAACAATATTCTAGAAAGATTGTATTTTCATAGGAAACCAATTCTCTCAAATTTATTTTTTGAAAGAATATAATGGGACACACACATACATATACATATACATATATGTGTGTGTTAGAAGCTAATATTTTTCTTAGTTCTATAAAGTGACTTTATTCTATCTTCAAAGGTTTCATACTCGTTCTCAAATTGAAAACACCCATATTGTGAAACAAGAACAAATAATTGTAGTATAGTCATTAGTATGGATCCAAACAGTTATTCTAATGAGAATGATATTGATTTGAGTGATGACTACTTATTTTAATTCTTGTTCAACAACCTACCAATTTAATATCCAGATATAGGAAACCTAGCGAGGATGCCCAATCAATTTGATTAGCTAGCAAAGTTCAATTGTATTTAATATTCACAACAAAAGGATGGTGATGGTAGTATTCACAATAGGAAGTTGTCTATAGGAATCAATTGAATATATATATTTAGAGAGAGGGTGATGTGAAATATCAAGCACCTATAAAAAGTCTTAGAACTGTGAAATGTTTCCTTTTTTCTCTTTTTCATTCCCTAGTTTCTCCAACATGGTATTAGAGAGGATGGTTTGAGACCCAACCTATGATCTAGAATAGTTCATCTCCCATGTTTGTTTGAGTGAGATAGGATCTCCTTGTTCTTTCATTTTCCTCTGCTGTATCAAATTTGAGGGAAGAAGAAAAGAGGATACAACAAAATTCTTAGAGCTCCATGATACAACAGTAGTGGATAAGGCTACCCTGAGAGAATTCAAACCGGTGGCCTAGAGGAAGAAATTGATTCCAATATTCCCAACCTATTCCAATACATATTCCCACCAACCCAAATGGGTAATGAAATGCACTTATTCACCACTTCAACCTGATACGAAGGGTTTGTCCCATTCCAACTATGGAATCTCGAATTTCCACAACTATATCCTTTTGAAGTTTCACCTAGGCACACTCTATTGAGTAGGATGGATCTACTTATGATTGACTTTGGGTTTTACTTATAGATAGTATCATGGTTTAGATTGATAGATAAGTTTTATCACTTCTAAGCAAGAACATGTGATCTTGAACGACCACAATTATGGAATAAAAGCTCAAGATGGAATGACTAGGACCATGATCCTAGAATGGATGACGAAAAAAAGTTCGTTCTCAATAGGAAGAAGGATGAGGTTGTGGAGAAACCCCCCCTCCACCTAAAATTTCACCTTAACTATAGTTCCCCTGTTCTTTGAATTGACCCCAAAACATTTCTGCAGAATTTTCAAGCTATCAGTTTTAGGCATAATGCACAAAACCTCACATTAATATTTCAAAATTTGAATTTCAGGAAAAATCAATTACAAAATAACCTCAAAGGCACAATTTTATTATAGAAAATTCCATTACATCTAAAAAATTTTACCACATCGACTCTTGCAAGTTCTAAAATAGAAATGGGAAAACCCCTGATGGTGTTTAGGTAAATTTTAAAAAAGAAAATACTAAAAAAGGGTAACACAATTAGATTCAAAATGTTGATGTTTCTTATTTACATATAATCACCATTAAATTGTTTCTTAAATGGCGAGGAAGATGAAAAATTTTAACACAAAAACCAAGGGTTTGAATACGGAACCGAGACAAAAAACCCTTTGAATGACCTAATCCTTTATCATTCTAAAAGATCCTTGATCTTATTCATGAACTTAAATAACCTAAGATAATTATGGAAAGAAAAGAAGAATAATAATGTCAAAATAAAGGGAAATTATAGAGGAGTGCTTACCGCCATTTCTTGTATAATACTTCTCAGTAATACTTTTTTATTGTTCTGGTGCTCCACTTATTTTTAACTAGGTGCTCTCGTGCTCCCCTTGTTTTTAATCTGATGCTCTCAATGTTGTCGAATATAGTTGACACAATCAATTTTCACAGACACATACATACACACACATAACACACCCCCAAAACCATACCCCCCAAACCCCCCCCCCAACCAAACATATAATATTAATATGAAATTTAGATAATTATTTTAATTTATTTTTATTTTAAATTAATTTTATTTTATTTTTATTTTATTTTTGACGTTAATCAAATGGTTTAAATTACAACATATCTTTGGTGATTTGTATGATGGGACATATATCCAAGTTCAATCTTGGATCCACTATGATAAATCATTCAGTTATATCACTTATTTATGCACCTCACATGTGTTCCAAATGGATTGAAGGCACCTCGCCACTTTCATCTTTGAATACACCTATACTGAGATTTGAACTTGGATGAGCAAGGGAAATTCCTTCTCCTTCATTTTTCACACCACATTATCATGTATGAAAAATGTTTGAAACATGTCATATTTGGTCAACCATGTTGAGACATTATCCAAGTTAAGCTTTGGTGCTATGGTAATAAATTGTGGGGATATGCCCTTATGTATACCATGTTACCCCTCACATCTAGGGGTTCTTAGAGGATATTTTTTCTTCGATGATCCACATCACAAACAATGGTCCTAATGATGACATTTAGGATTTTTCTAGACAATTTTCTACATATGTCTCTCGTATCATGCTTAGCTTGACACACATGATATACACTTGTCCGTTACTTCATATTAAATGTTAACACAATGTATTTGATGTGAAAGTAGTGATCATGAGTTGAATTGGATAATGAATTATGATGCTTGGATGTTATTCCTTTTGCCTTATTTCACCTTGGTGGACATCATTAATCTCTTAGTCGAGTTCTCCAACTCATTGGTAGAAGGGGTACTACTAGGGCACATTGATAGGGGTAGCATGCCCGTGTTCCTTACCATACATAACGTGCTCCCTCGATCCCTTGTTTGTTTTGAACCATGAACCTGTGACCTCTCAATAGAAAATTAAGGTGCTTTAACGATGGGTACTCGACCAATTAAGCTAACCCTTAGGGCTACATACATACCATGATAATGACACTAAAAAATAATAAATAATTTCATATCCTTGACATTTATGTTATAATTTTGTCGTTTGATTGTTGAATTCTTTGTGTCAATCATATTTGAGTCTCAAAAACCTCACATACCACTAATGCATGCATCTAATATAACCATTGCAAATTTTAGTGCATACAAGCACAAAACTGAAAAAGAAAAAAAAAAAAATTATAATTAATTAAAAATTTAAAAAAAAAAAAATTAAATAAATAATTAATTAAATAAAATAAAAATAAAAACTAAAAACTAAAAAAAAAAAAAAAAAAAAATAAAAATAAAAATAAAAAAAATAATTAAATAAATTAAATTAAAATAGAAAAAAATAAAAAATAAATAAATTAAATTAAAATTAAAATAAAATCAACATTGGCCCCATTCACAACCCCCTCTATGCATGGTCAATTAATTAAAGCATAATTTCCACTAATTGGTAAATGTCAAGTAAATTGAACATTTACGTGACCCTAAGAGCATCTATAGAATTGAACCCACAACCTCTCAATAGCAAATTAAGGTGCTTAATTTAATGACAGGTACTGGTCAATTGAGCTAACCCTCGGGGCTAAATAAATACCATGATAAGGACACTAAATAATAATAAATAATTTCATCTCCTTCACATTTATGTTATAATTTTGTCATTTGATTATTGAATTATTTGTGTAAGATGTATTTGAGTCTCGAAACCCTCCCATACTGTCAATTCATGCATCTATTATAACCATGTCAAAATTTAGTGCATACAAGCACAAACTAAATAAAAATCAATGTTGGTCCCATTCATAACCCCCTTTGTGTGGGGTCAATTAATTAAAGCATAATTTCCATTGCTTGGTAAATTTTAAGTGAACTGAACATTTACCTAACCCCGAGAGCATCGAGAGAATTGAACCCATGACCTCTTACTAGAAAATTTAATGACTAGTACTCGACCAATTGAGCTAACCCTCTGTCGGGGCTAAATACATACCATAATAAGGACACTAAAAATTATTAAATATTTCATCTCTTTGACATTTATGCTATAATTTTGTCATTTGATTGTCAAATTCTTTGTGTGAGTAATATTTGAGTCTCGAAACCCTCCCATGTCACTAAAACATCCATCTACTATAACCATGTCAAATTTCAATGCATACATGCACAAACTAAAAAAGAAATCAAAGTTGGACCCATTCATAACCCCCTATGTTTGTGGTCAACTAATTAAAGAATAATTTCCACTAATTGGTGAATGGAAAACCTTGAAAATTGTTAGACAAACAAAAGTTAAAATTGGAGGTGATGGTATAAATCTAAATGAGATTCTCTTAGTTCCAAGAATCATATATTGTCTACTAAACAAGGCCAACCATGTGAAGGTGGAAGCTCATATGGCTTCTTTCCCCTGCACAACACTCTCAATTCTGCAATACCCAATTTATCTACTATAAAATATTTGAAAGCAACATAGTAAGAATCAAGGATAGCTACAAAATAAGAAAACAAGAATTTAAGGTAAATGAAAGAGGACAAATCAATTTAAAACATATAAACACATACTTCATACATTTCAACATTTTGATATGATTAATCTTATTCTTCATCCAACTCAACATATATATTATCTGATTTGGAATTGATGTTGAAAGGTTTGGCCTATTAACATCATCATCAATTCCATCATTTATAATCATATTATCGTCTATATCATCATGATGAACTTTGTCTCCTACATTTGGTGACTTCTTCAAGTTCTTCATATGACAATACAACGTCAATATCATCTTCATCTATAAAATTGTCTTGAACATCTCCTTCAACTTCTTCAATGTCTTCATTTGACACAAGAACTAACTGCTTCTCTACATAATCTTCTTCTTCAATATCATCTTCTTTCGTTGTATTATAATTCATTGGCCTTCCTCTTGGATCATATCTAACAACATATAAACAACCCTCTCTACCTGGAACATCTAAGTAAAATATCTATTCGAATTAGCTTGGAAGAACATAGCGGTATAATCTTGAACAAATGACCTTGTATTAACCATGGTAAATTTGTTATCATGCTAAATAATAGTTATATCAAGATCATGTTCATTCATTTGTAGTCTGTAGCATTTGACGTTGTAGAGAACCAATTTGAAGGATAAAATCAAGTATGTCATCCAAACACCCATATTATAGATTTTCAAAGACTTGTGGATGTCTAGAGGAAACATTAGTGACCTAGAAGACTACATTTATCCCAAAATCAGAAATTTTCCTCTTTTTATCCTACTTTTTGATGTGAAATTTATGGCCATTGTACCTTATAGCCTTGTGGTGTTTCAACTATAATATGTCGAACACATAAAAAAGGCATTGTCAACTAGTTAACATATTTATATAACTTGGAAAGTATCTAAACAACACACACACACATACATTCACATTAATAATTTATAAAATAAGTTAATAAAATATTGCAAGGTGAAAATGCATACCTGCTTGTTTATCTTTGAAACCATTTTCTAAATCAATTTCCCCTTGCGTAAGGTTGGAATATTATTTACGATGAGCTTCTATAACTAATGACGAGACCCTTTCCCATGATAACCTACCATCACGTAATATACATCTTTCAATCCATACCTCCATTCAGTCAAGATTGTTTGCAATGTACATATGTAGTATGTCTCACTCTCGACCAACTATATCATAAAATCATAATTCACCAATAAATATTGGTTACCATGCTCAATATTAATAATTTATTAAAGAACAAAAATTAAATAAGTATGACCTACATAAAAATGAAAAGTTATATTTATTATAAATCTCTGCAAATATTTAATTACCGCTCACTTTTCTCATTATACCTTTCCCTATTAGGTTCTCTCCTTCAAATTTTTTTATGGAGTTCACCTACCAAATGCGATCCATGTGAATATGTGTTGCTAATTTAGGAATATAATAACTAATATACACCATGGATTGATATAGAACCCTCTTGACATGCTCTTTGTCTAAAGAAAGTCTTCAACGATTTCAAGTGCCTCTACACCATCCACATTGACCTTGTGTGTACAAGTCCACACAAGTCAAAATCCTCAACTTGGCGTATGAGGTAGCATTCTTGTCCATTGAAAAATTTCGAAGGTAGAAAGTTTTTCATTTCACACATTAGCTAAGGAATTTTTCTCCTCCAATATTTTATATCTTCTTTATGTATTTCTTTCAATGGAAACCATCTATAGATGATGCAAGAAAATAACATTTTTCAACAAAACATAATATATTGCATTACAAGTAAACCATATGTCATTAAGTTGAACAACAAATTGAAAAAACACTTTTCACACAAATGACTACTTACCTCATGTATTTTCAAGATCATATGTAACTTGTTTGACATTGTTGTCAAAGTTGTTTAGGAGTGATAGAGGTAGAACATAGTGTAACAATAAAAATGAATCATTATTTGGTTAATAAAAAATATTAAAAAACTATCAAGATGTATACTAATATATAAATATATACACTAAAATAATTAACTTAATGAAGGTATTCTAATCATGCGTTATTACCCCGCCAAAGTCACCTTGCTTTATTAAGATAGTATTTATGTTTGAAGAAAAACTTGTGAGAAATTAAATTATTTGAATGACCTCTTTTACATCATCACTTTCCTTCTTTTTTAATAATCATGGAAGGTTATTTCAGTCTCCATCATTATTTGATCAGATCCCACTTTTCATTGCATGATTATCTTTCTGAATGTCATCACAAATTTCGATGATTTTTTCTTTATCCCTCTTACCATCTATGATTCACCACAATGTTTTTGTCACATTCTTCCCAATATGTATTATATCAAACAAATGAGCTATTCTTAGGTCCTCATAGTAGGGAAACCTCATAAATTGAGTGGGACAACTTTTCATTCCTTATGGAAGTCCATTATTAATACATTCATGACATTGATGAATAATAGAAGAAATCACAACAATAATTATCAAATATAGTAAAATAAATTCAATAAAAAATAAAAATTCAATTCATTACATATATGATACATAAACAAATTGTGTACCTCGACAATTTTTGTTATATTCCAACTTCCATGGGTGAGATGTTATTCTTCATGGTTTAAATCCATTCTCTTCTTGATCTAAATGTGTAAACTTAAAGATTTTAAACAATTTGCAAGTTAAATTTATATGTGTTTTGGGTAGAGGATTAGTTTACTAAACACATACACAAGTAAATTTGAACCAAATTTTACAGCCAAAAAGAGACAAATAAGCATATTTGAAACACATAACACAAAGCATGATAAAGCAGTTCACCCCTCTCTTGGGCTACATCTCCTGGTCTAGCTTCCAATGCATGGCCTCTTTCGTTAAAAATGATCAAAAGTGTGTTTACATGCTTTACATATATCAAAAAGTAGAATCAATGTCTTCAATGGATCCATCACTATCAAAAACCCCTATTTTGGTTCTTTCTACACCTCATTTGGTCAAAAACTACAAAAGTTATGTCTTTCTTCATTTTCCCAAATTATGTAGTTAACCATCCTCAAAATTGGCCTAAACCTGGCTTGAGCGCCCCAAACACAGAAACAGTGCACAAACTTTGCCTACATTCTCGCTGGGTGGGAGAATTTGTAAGACCGTTAAGGGTGCCATTAAGCCCCCACTCCCAAAATTCCTGGTCGCATGGTGGCTATATGACCGCAAAAGGTGCCGAAATTTGGGAGCTCTACCTAGCCCCTGTCTCCACGCACGCCCTTGGTTCTATGTTGTTCATGTGTCCTTGGGCTGGCCCCTGTCTCCTTTTGCACTCCTAGTTACAGTTGTGGCATATGACTGTGCAAAGGGCCATGGGGGTTGGGCTAGGCCCTAACCATTGCCCCCCCGCCCCCAGTCCTGTGGTGTAGGGGTGGCCAAGGGTTAGAGCTTAGCCTGGCCCCTCCCTCATATGCATGTTAATGAAACTTTAAATATAACCCTCTAACTTTATTTAAATAAGAAACACAGTGGTGCAATGTTGTTGGCCTTGATTACTTGGTACTTGGTCTCAAGTTTGAATCTTGTGGGGGGGTTGTTTGGCCTCTAACAAAATTTTAATTGCTCATTAGGAGGCCATGTGGTAGCCATGGATTGGCCCACGTGGCTCCTCCTAATTGGTCCACCCAAACACAACATTAACCAATAAAAATTCACCATGCCATAACCAATCAAACGATGACAAGTGGTAGCCATTCATAGCCCCCCCAAAATACATAGCCAATCCAATCAAATGCCTAGCCAACGTATAGATTATTGATGCAACCCTTTTTCCAAAAATTTTAGTTATTTCCCAAATCGATCATAACGTGATTTTGGGAGCATCCCATGTCAAATTTGAGTAAAAAAAGTTTTGTTACATTCAGATCACCAAGATCTATCCATTCATTCAGGTTTCGAGATTTGTTGCACATTTTGAATTCTGAGCACTACTTTGATCCACTAGATCACTCCTCCCGATTGGAAGCTTTTGGACCTCCAAAAGCTCTTTATCAATCAAAAAATAGATGAGGGTACAATTCACTCACCCTTTCAGTCTTAATCCACTGAACTTTTCTTGAATTTTTTATTTTTGAGGTTTTCATGAAAATACATCATTTTCCCTGCTTTTTGAGTCCTTGTCTTGTTGTCATAGATGGCATTTTGCTACAATCTCCTAGAATATGTAGAACAACAAATTTTCTTTGAAGGAATAAATACATTCCCTCCTTAGCCTCCAACAAAAGGAAACTTAAAAAATCTTAAATTCTTCTCACCTTGAACACTTGTGTCATGATGATTATTACCATGTCTAGCCTTATACTTTGCTCGACTCTTTACAAAATCTGATCGACATCGCCATGCACCATCCCTTTTCAAATCCAACACATTATGAAACCCACAAGAATAAGTTTTGGAACCAATGTCCTCTTTGTTAATTTGCTTTTGCATTTTCCCTTTAACCTCTGCACTCTCTAGCACTGGCATCTTGTTCCCACTAATGTTCAACAATGATGCATGTTGTTGCAAATTTACTTCATTTTTTTTACCTCTTTTAGGAGGCAACATGTTAGACTCTTGAAACATCTTATCACATGAATTAGAAACATCAATCAAATCATATTTCAAACTTGATTCATATCCTTGAAAGGTTTTATATTCTTCAACACCTTCATGTTTGATCTTTCACAATGGAAAGTTTTGACTAGCATTAACAATCCTCTTCATTTCTCCCACATTTACAAGAGATGTATTCAACTTCTTGTTGTCTGATCTAACAAAGTACTAAATCCAATTCTTGAATAAATGATATTTGTTCTCATGGCGATGAAAAATAGATCTCCTATCATAAAGATATGGGCTTCCCAAAACAATACCACATATATCAATTGGAATTACATCAAGCTCTACCTCATCTAGAAAGTTCACAGTGTTTGCAAATTTCAGTTTACATATTTTTGTCACATGCAATTTTTCATTATCACATATCCAACCTAAAGGATAAGTTTTAGGATGAGGAATGGTTTCTAGGTTGATCTTGGTATGTTTTGAAATAAATATAATGTGAAAAATCTCTATTCTTTTTTTTCATCTTGAGTGTCATTGAGACAATTTGAATAACTAGTACTTGCAATGTCATTACCTTTCAAACCCATGGTTGTGATCTTTGTTTCATCTATAGAATTTGAACCTAAATCATGTTGTGTTCTTAAACTTTTTGGGTCTCATTTTTGGATGCAGTTTCCAAGAATGATCTTCATCATGGCCCTCTTTGGAAACATATTTACATGTGATATTTTCTTTCTCCATCTTGATGGAAGAATTATTTTTCCCTTTTACTTTGAACTTACCCATTCCTTTTTCTCCAAACTTAAAGGAACTCTCACTGGTTTCTTCGAAAACATTTTTCCCTCTTGCCTCTAAATGAGTTGCCTGAACAAAAACTTTATCTAGTTTTGTAGGGTTAAACATAAGAATGGTATGTCCCAAATAACTATGAAATTCTCCAGTATTTGAGCAAAGTATATTGTGATGACAAATCTATACCCAAAATCAAAGCTCTTTTCCTAAATTCTTGAGTATAAGGTTGCACATTTGGCCCTTTAGCTTGCCAAAAGTTCTGCCAATCCATAATAGCCTTATGCATGTATGCTAGTGGATAAAACTGCCTTCTTATTGCAACAACAAAATCATTCCAAGAGGATAAAATATTAGCATGTTTCTTCATGTCCTCTTGAGTTTCGGCTTCCCATCAAATTAGTGTTGCACCTTCCAATATAAGAGAAGCAAGTTTAATTTTGGTTTCATCATCTTTGAATCTTTGTATGCTGAAATACACTTCAATCTAATGAATCTAATTATCTAATATTTATGTGTTTACCTCTCCATTGTACATAGGAAATTCAAACCTAATGTCAAGCTTAAGTAAAGGAGTTTTACCATGACCCTTTGAGGAATTTGCAGGTGTTTGTGAAAGGGTAGAAGAAGTTGAATATGAGGATGAAGATGAAGATGAAGATGAGGATGATGATGGAGGTGAAGGTGGTGGTTTGTCACAATTACCTCCATTCCCTTTTGGAGGCTTGTCTCCTTGTCCTCCATGAAGTTTTGAGCTCTCTACATACATTCTAGAATTCCTCTCCTCATACATAACCTTAACCATCTCTAACATCTCAAAGAATTTTTTTCTAAAATTCTTCTCATCTTCAAACATCTCTTCAGGACCTTCTTCATGTGTCATGACTATTGAAGCCTAAGGTTTGTTTTTTCTCCTTGAAACAATTTGATATTTGGCTCCACAAATTCTCCTTCTCCTCTTTTGATCTTCAACCTTGTAAGAATCATAAAAACAATTGCAAACAAATCAAATCTTCACATTAACTTGTTGCTTTGATACCAAAATTATCTAAACGTGTAAACTTGAAGATTTTAAACAGTTTGCAAGTTAAATTTCGATGTGTTTTGGGTAGAGGATAAATTTACTAAACACATACACAAGTAAATTTTAACCAAAGTTTACAGCCAAATAGAGACAAATAATCATATTTGAAACGCATAACACAAAGCATGATAAAGGAGTTCGCCCCTCTCTTGGGCTACATCTCCTGGTCCATCTTCTAATGCAGGGCCTATTTCATTAAAAATGCTCAAAACTATGTTTACATGCTTTAAATAGCTCAAATAGAAGAACTAATGTCTCCAGTCAATCTAGAAATATAAAAAACCCCTATTTTGGTTCTTTTTGCACCTCATTTGGTCAAAAACTAAGAAAGTTATGCCCGTTTCTTCATTTTCTCAAATTCTATAGCTAACCATCCTCCAATTCGGCCTGAACCTAGATTGAGCTCCCCATACATGGAAACGACGTGCAAAATTGGCCTACATTATCGCTCGATGGGTGAATTTTTAGGACCATTAAGGGCGCCATTAAGCCCCCAGTCTTAAAATTCTTGGGCGCATGGTGGCCATATGACCGCTAAAGGTGTTGAAATTTGGGGGCTCTATCTAGCCCCTGTCTCCATGTGTGCCCTTTGTTCTATGCTATGCATGTGTTCTTGGGTTGCCCCCTTATAGTCTCTCCACTTGGTCATGTGTTGTTGTTCACATTCTGACTCGATAGGGCTTTGGGTTGGCCCCTTGTGGCTAGCCCCCGTCTCCTTTTGTGCTCCCGGTTACGATCGTGGCATATGACTGTTCTAAGGACCATGAGGGCTAGGCTTAGCCCTAGCCCTTGGTCCCCCACCTGTGGGCATGTGGCATAGTGGTGGTCAGGGCCCACAGATTAGCCCAACCCCTCCCCCATATGTGCATTAATGCAACTTTAAATAGAACCCTCCAAATTTATTTAAATAAAGAAACATTGTGGCGCAATGGTGTTGGCCTTGGTTACTTGGTACTTTATCTCGACTTTGAATGTCATGGGGGGGCTCCTCGACCTCCAATAAAATTTTAATTGACCATTAGTAGGCCAAGTGGAAATCAAGGATTGACCCACATGGCTCCTCCTAATTGGTCCACCCAAACACAACCATTAACCAATAAAAATTCACCATGCCACAACCAATCAAATGATGACAAGTGGTAGTCATTCATATGCCCAAAAAAATACACAGTCAACCCAGTCAAATGCCCAGTCAGTGTACAGATTGCTCACTAGGTGTACCTACAACCCTTTTCCAAAAAAATTAATTATTTCCCAAATCGATCAGAATGTGATTACGGGAGCATCTCATGTCAGATTTGAGCGAAATGAGTTACGTTGGGTTCATATCGTCAAGATCTATCCATTCGTTTAGGTTTCAAGTTATGTCGTACGCTTTGAATTTTGAGCACTATTTTAATCCATTGGATCACTTCTTTCCCATTGAAAATATTTTTCTAAGTAGTACAATAGTTATGGTTCTTAGAGAGGAAATGCATATACTCATCAAGAACCTCCTTTCCTAACCTTTTTAAACAATGATATTTCATCTTAGGACCACAAACTGGGCATGCAAATGTACCCTGTGTTTGCAAACATGCAAGAGATGGATTAATATAAATTATAGGAATGGATTATTTAAAAAACATGCATGATGTCTTTAGATGATTATATGTTATTTAGGTGTAATATTGGAACATGGTTACATACCACAAAATATGTTAGTCCTGGGGCATCATGAATTGTCCATACAAGTATTTAATGGAATTGAAATTGACTTCACCTTATTGGTTTATAAATGCCATGCATAGTGATGTTGACCCATAACTTTATTAATTTATTGATAAGAGGCTCGATATATGCATTCTGATATTGGTACTTACTTAATTGTTTGAAATTACACATAATCACTACCATGATATGTATATATAAATAAATAAATATAATATATAACGCAACATACAAGACAATTGAAAATGTTATTATATTCGTAAAATTAATGTAAACAAATTCTTGAAACAATAATTCTCAACATTATGTGCTCGCTCTTTATTGACATCCAAGGATGAAGGTTATTGTTGATAATAAAAATTGGCCACACTAATTAAATAGACCCGAGCTCTCCAAATGGATTAACACTGTCAATAGCCAATGAAAGCCTAACATTACAAAGTTCATCTTTAAGACACAACCATTTTTCCTCAATTTCCATAAATGCATAACCATCTACAGTAATTTGAAGAACACCATCTCCACTTCTCTTCCATGCACGGTAATCCATAAACTATGTTATGATTTCACACTTGAATAATCACTCCAAATGTGGAATTATGGAAATATGAAGAAGAAGCCTTCGAGGCACCTGTTTTTTTATTTGTTGAGTTTGATATCTATTGCTATGACATTGTGGGCACTTTGTTTTCAATGCATGTTATCCATAAAATATAATGTGATCATTAGGAATTTTTTCATAATGGAATATAAATCTCGATATGTGCAAGCTAAAATATTTGACAATGGTAACAAAAAATCACCTAAGAATATACAACATAAAAAATCACTAGTTAGTGTAAAGAGTATTGATTGTAAATATTGCATTCTTACTTTACAAATTAATTAACACTAAAAAATAAAGGAAAAAAACAATATATGTTTATAATATGTGATGAAACATATTACATACCTTAAGATATGTGTCATAAAAGTGATTGCAAAACCATTCAAAACCTTTAAGTTCACCAAAAATAATGTCGCTATGAGAAGATTTCCTCTAAGCCTTCATAAAATGGTGTTGTTTCCTTTTCTAGTAGAGGCACATCAAAAATATCGTCATTGTCCTCATCTTGATCATTGATTGGTCAAGCAAACAAATCTTGGATCAAATTCATTTGTCCTATCATCTTGAACTATGTTATTATTGTCATCTTCTTCCATAGGATCATTAACTTGATCTTTAATATTCGGTTTGTGTTCCTTACCTTGTACAATGTCACTTCTACTACTACTTGACACACTCAGACACCTATGGGGCCAACTTGTCAGTCAAACAATCATGAAAAATAAGTCTGCATCAAATTTTTTATAACAATATAAAATTTTACAAATATGATTGATATAAATATAATATATAATTAATATATAGTTACCAAGAGACGGTATTCCTTCAGTACCCCTTCTATGTGCCCATGTCTCCTACAATGTCTTTTATTTGCTTCTTTGAACTCTTATGAGACGTAAGCTCTAACATTTAACGAAAGTGAAATAACATCTTCCATCATCCACTTGATTTTTTTCCCTACTAATGTTTTTTTAACATTCTTCCTCACAAAAAATTATGCAAGGATTATGTTATAAATTTAGTGGTGTACTAGATCTATTATATTTTTCTAATTGAAATGATATATATTAAAATAAATATGTTTTGTGCTTGAAAAGGAGACCTTATAAATTCTTAGAATTGTTGCAGTTATAGCAAAAATGTTGCAACATCTCTTTAATTGAAAATATTTATAAATTTTTGTATCGTCAGAATTTCGACATTCATTGACCAAGTCAAGTTTGAAGAGTAAAAAAAGGTGACCACCTGTTTGAATGTAACGTCTCTTCAATGAAACATATTTATAGATTTATTTATCATCATAATTTTGATGTTCATTGACCATGTCAAGTTTGACTAGTCAAAAAAATGAGTGGTCATCTCAATAGCTCAACGGACAGGAGAGTCTCATCGAATTTACTTTTCCTTGGGCTTGCGATGAAACAGGAAAACTGCCACAATTACAACAAGGTGGAGATGATGCATTGTAGGATTGAAAAACATTGGTGGATTAGACAAAAATAAATAAATACAATTCACATTATTCTTGTAATTTTCGATGATCTGTCAGATTTGATCCATACCACCATGTTATTTTCTCAAAATGTATTCCTATATGTGGTGGTGTCAACTCAGGGTATGAGGAATGATTCAATTGAATGGATCTAGAGGACTATGAATTGTAGCTAGAGGAGGAATGTGGAGATGATTCCATTGAGTTAATTTTGGCAGACTACGTCGAATGCCACTGTATATGAGAGCCAAAACCCATGATAAGGGAGGCTTGTGGAGAGCTATAGTGAGAGATCGATACCATAGTAAGGTCAACCTACAAGGAGCTACAACTATAGTTTCACACTGTAGTAAAATGGATCGAAATCCATTTTACCAAGTATGAGTTGAACAAATCTCTTCAAATTTATTTTATTCACCTTAAGCTCTCTTCTCTTATTCGATATGATATATGGGATATAATTGAACTTCATTCATTTATCTTTGCAACATCTATTTTTAATATTCCACTAAAAATCAAGTGCAAAAATTCACTAAGCTTTAGTCCACTTAGCTCAATACATCTCTCAATTCTCTTTCGTACCAAAGAGCCTAGATGTCATGATGTCTTAAATCAACTTGGGTCAGTTTTAACATGTAAATCTATCAAGGTCCATGTGGAATCCCCTCATCCTCATTATAGCTCTTGCAAAATGACCTTACCACAATGTTAGATAGTAGTTGTAGCTACCCGCAAACTGACCTTACTATAGTATTGACCTCGCATTCTAGCTCTCTACATGCCTTCCTCGCCACGTGTTCCATCTCTCATCTACAATGGTGTTCAATGTAGTATGCCAACATTAACTCGATGGATTATTCTTCGCATTCCTCCTTCAACTAAAATTCAAATCCTCCTCTAGCTCCATTTGACTGCATCATTCCTCATACCCTGAGTTGGACTTGACCACTAGTCAAACCAATCCTATTGTCGAGTCCCCCCCTCATATTGGTATCGATCCTTAGTGGTATCCATGTACCAAATTTCATCCCATGGGAAACAACACCTCATCTCAAAGAAACCCCAACTCTCAGCTATTATCTTTTCATACCATAAGCCCTTAATTACATTAGCCTAACTCTTTCAAATCTATTTTTTTTATTAAATTTTCTACAACTTTTACTAGGTTTAATTCTTTAACTTCAAATAATAATACTTCCTCGCCTAACTATTATTATAATACCTATAATGATTCCACCACCAATTTTAATTTTAATAATAATTCTATCCCATCAAATACTTATATGGAAAATATTGATTCTCTTCAATTGAATAAAAATGATTCTCTACATTTAAATAAAAGGGACTCTCTTCATTTAAAATTAAATTTATCATATTAATAATCATGTTAATAATCATTCCTCATTTAACAATAGTTTGAATCCTTTAACCCCCTCACCCCCCCCCCCCCTTTTTCATCCATCTTCCATAATCAATCTGTCATCCCTTGATATTGATACCTCTACCCTTCATCTCCGAAGAAAGGTTTCAACTTCTCCCTAGCTCCTCTTATGATTCCTACTAAAGAGATTCTTTGCTCTATTGAATTTGTTCCACAAAAAATTCCATCTCACATTGCTGAGGAAATTCAACAAGATTGTAGCAGAATTCTTTGTCATGTTAAGCCCCTCAAGCAAAATTTATCCAACGAAGAAGTCCAAGGAATCAAGAAACTTAATGAAAACCCCCACATTATTGTCCTCAAGGATGATAGAGGTAATGCTACTATCATTATGAAAAATAAGGACTATTAATCTAAGATGTTGGATCTTCTTTCTTCTTCTTCCTACAAAAATCTTCCCAAGAACCCCATAAATTCCATTACTCAACTAGTCACTAAAGTCATAAAATCATCCTATGTGGATGCTTCCATTAAACAACATATTTTTCCTTATACCCCCCAACCACCTAAAATTTATGGTCAATCAAAATTACACAAACCTGGGGCCCCCCTTAGGCCCATTGTTAGTGTTATGTGGGCCTCGACCCATGCTCTAGAACGATATTTAGCCATCAAATTTCAACAATGTATTTAGCCATGTTTAAGTCAATTTTTGTAATATAATTATAAATACTTCGCATGTTGTGGTCGCGGAGCGCAAAGGTTTTATGTGTCAAAAATGGTACTCTGCCTTTAGCTTTGTAAAGTAAAGTCAGTTGTAAGAGATCTATAAAAAGAGCTAAGATCTAAGTAGTTTAGAGAGAGATAGAATGACACACGATGTAATAGAGCCATAGCTTTGGAGCAAGAAGTCTAAGTCTTGGGTCGTAGCATAGGTAGAGGCTCTTTAGCTGAGTACACAGAGGCCCAAGGTAGAAGTCTATAGTTGAGTGCATAAACCCCTACAACTGTGTGCGCAGGACGGACAAAAGTTGTAACACTTTGAAGATATTAATAAGAGGAGATATTCTGAAATTTCTGTGTCTTTAATCTGTTGATGAGTTTGGATATTTTATGTATGAATTTCCTTTATTATTCTTATATGATACGCGAATGAATGCAATTGCATTGAATAATTGAACGTAATTACGAATATCTGCTTACGCAGTGTTAATTTTAAGTATTTTATTAGATAAGCAAATCACTTTGACTAATTCGGGAATCTGCACGACACACTGCCATAGCAACGTGAAAGTACCTGAGTAGCAGGTTAGGTTTGCGTGAAGGTCGACCGTACCCTTTCACGGTGGTATGGAAGAACGGAATAAAGGGCTCATCTTGCAAGCCCTAGAAAGAATGTTAAAATTGGAAACTAGGGCCAAACTCCATGTGGGTCATCTTATTTATGGCAGTTGTTGGATCCCTCTCATCGAGAGGTGTAGGATTGATCTAAAGATAATCCAATTACATCAAGTATTCATGGAGTTATGAATTTATTTGTGTTTTAATACAAATTGTCAAGTCGGCCAGCAACTTGTGTAGGCTCAAAAGCCCAATAGTCATGTCTATTCATCATCTACATTTTAGTATAAACAAGAGAGGACTTGAAGTCATTTTGGACATACTCTTCATGTGATCTCCTCCTCTCCACGTCTTTGGGTTTTTGGTGAAGAAGAGAGATACTAAGAGTATGTTGGGCTAAGTAGATGATGCCCTAGTCGCAGGTGATGCCCTAGCCACAGTGATGCCCTAGTCGTAGTAAGTCATAGGATTATGAGAAAATCTAAACACAGTCAATAGAGATAGCTAAAATGCAGTGAATGGAGACACCTTAAACGCAGTAAATGGAGACACCTTATATGCAGTCAATGGAGACATGTAAACACAGCAATGAGACATGTTCATGCAGTCAAGGAGAGATGTTCACGCAGATAAAGAATCTCTCATTTACCTCTGAAATCTTGCATGAAGGTGTAGAGCTACAATAAGGATTTGACTATATCTCGTTTGGGTTATAGGTACAGCCATTATCCCAGATAAAAGGAGCAGAAATGACCTTATGTGAGGACACTACAGTGAGTTGAAGTTTTGGCTAGATACAATCTTGGAATAGATCTACTCCTCATCAGACAAGGATCAGTCTCAGCAAATAGATCTCAGTGGTATCCCTGTGGAAGTTTAGATATGAACAACAAAAACTCAGATTACCTAAAGCAGATCTACTCTCTTGTACATTGTCTCGACTTAATAAGGATTACGTTGGGTGTCATCTCAGTCTCACATATGCATATGTTATTGTCTCGGCATAACCACAATGATGAAGTAGGTTTCAGTTTTGATCAAGAGCTTCTCAGCATACCTATAAAAGGAAGCATACAGTGTCAACAGTTGATATGAATAAGTATCTCAAAGGCAGTCAAGATGATAAGGATCATAAGTAGTATGATCATTACAGTCTCAGCATGATGAAAGAAGAAATGATCACCAAGTCAAGGAGAGTCAGCTTTGGTAAGGATCAGTGTCTAGGATCATGATCTCACAATGATCTCATACTACAGTAATGTGCATTCATGATTTTCATAGGTGTAGAGATCATCTCAATAATAATCTTAAGGATAAGTCATGGTGCAGTAATGATGCACTCAAGAACCTTGCAGCAGCAATGAATTTATTGATGCAGTAGTGCTGATCTCAGAGGTGCATCAAGGATGATGATCCCAACAGCATGATGATGAATGAGACAGCATGATGCAGCATGATGGTCATGTTAGTAAGGAGCAGCATGATGATGTGAGCAAATGGGAGTAGCTCAATGACTAGGTGCAATACAGTGACAGTTGCAACATGGGTACAAGCTGCAATGCTATGTTAGGTGAAGCCATCATGTTGGAGAATCAGTTGAAGCATAATGTCTTCAACTAATCTCATGTATCATCTTCTTAGAGATGATCTATGCTCTTATCTAGATAAGTCAACGTGTTGACTTCTATTGTAAACGTACTATCTCTCTCTCTCTCTCTCTCTCTCTCTCTCTCTCTATGTTGAACTATTGAAGAACATATAACGAGAATTGATAAAGGGTTTCCCCACATTGGGGTTTGTCCCTAGCTAGCGCCACATCTTGTGTCCTCTTGTCTTGGCTTTTCTTCTGCGATTTATGTTTATGTTCTATCTCCAGTTTACTTTAATGCTAATGTGATTGCTAATCTAGAAAAGATATTGAGATAATTGTGAAAATTGAAATAAATTTCTCTAAGCATAGAACATACCTAAAATTAACATGGTATCAAAGCTGAGGTGAAGACAATGCCCAAGCAAGAGTAAAAGAGCAATCATCGAAGATAGTTGGGAAAGGAAAAAAGGATTAGTGGATTCCTCATCCTTATTCAAATTCACCAAGGGTGAAGTCGAAGCATGGCGCGGCGAAATATGGCCTACCTAAGATTACTTCATTGGGAAGGCCGGATCTAAGGGTGGAAGGAAAGGTAGATGCCTTGGTTGCAATAAGTTCGGCCATTATGCGGAGTGTCTAAATGGCAGAGACACATCTCTTGATGAAGATAGCAATCATTCCAAGGACATCTTCAATGATCAAAGGAATGACACGTAATTCAAGCCATCAAGGAAATGGCCGACTCTTCAAAGAAAGAAAGGAACCCTAGGTATGAAGAATCAAATGTTGTTTCTGATAAGATAAAGAAGCGGTATCTTGTATGGGCCCTCTCCTTTAGATTATTTGGGAATCTAGCTTATTGATTATAGCGCTTCAAGGAACTTCATCAGATAGAAGGGTGCATCTCTAATTTGGTAGAGATGGAAACAATAGCGGGATTATAGTTAAATTCGATGCCACCTATCCCGAAGGGAATGTTACCCCTCAATTGAATAAGGGTAACTCGATTCATTTACAGAATCTCTTTTATGTACCTAATCGCAAGAGGAACCTGTTGTCCATTTCAGTAATGGAAGTCAAAGGTTACGAGGTGGCACTCATCGATGGAAAGGTACGTGTTTGAAAATAGCATTTTCAAAGATGCTTTTGAGTTCAAGATTGTATAAAGTTGCAGGAAGTCCATTGGGGACCATTTCCATTGACACATAGCATCGAAGGTCTGTAAGTCAAATGGTGACAGGGATGCCTGAATTCAAAAAGAGCATGAAATTACATGTCTGAGATGTACCAAAGGAAAATATTATAAGGGGACCATTTCCATCATGTAGCGAGTCCATAGGATTGGAACAACCCAAGGGGTTTGAGATTAATGATCAAGAATCTCACGTATGCAAGTGGAAGAAAGCCCTATATGGATTGAAGCAAAACTCCGCGGATGTAGTATGACAGGATTGATAGCTATCAGATGAAGCTGAGATTCACTATGAGTGAAAGCAATCCAAGCCATTACCCGAAGGATGTGGATGATAGACCTCTCATACCACCACCTTATGAGGACGACACATTTCTGACAGGTGCAGACCCTGTCATTTGCAGAAGTAATAGGGAGTTGGATTCTGAATATGGAATGACAAACTGCAAGCCTATGACAACCTCGAGGATCTTAACTTTCAGAATTTATATGGTAGTGATGTCGAACCACATTTGGGAAATGCCTTTGAGTTTCATAAACTTGTTCGTGTTGATGGTTTTGGTGAACTTCCATTCGGACATATGTTTTGTAGTTAGCATGGTCAGCTCATGTTCAGTTGAGCCTCACTAGATTGGTGCTAAGAATCTTCTAAGGTATCTTCAGGGCACAATCTCTCATGGATTGAGATACACTACCGAAAATATGAAACTGCATGATTATTCAAATGCTGAGTGGGTAGGCAGTGTGGAGTATCACTACAGCACTTCTCAGTGCTGGTTCTCTTTGGATTTTACTTCAATATCATGGATGAGTAGGAAGCATAAGTCAATTTCTATAATCACCTCCGATATTGAATAATAGCTACAAGTATGATCTTGTGTGAAGTTGCATGGTTGGAGAAGCTCTTAAGTGAGTTGTTTGTACACATGATGAATACCATTGTGACAACCAGAGGGGGGATTCTATTATTGAGGAATCCCATATTTGATGATTTCTCCAATAGATAGACATAAGATACTACCTTATCTGGGATATGGTAAGTCGATGAGCGAGGAGGTTCCATCACATTAAGAATGATGTACAAGTCACAGACATTTTGACAAAGCCCCGGGGAATCTGTAACTGACTTGGAGTCGTTGAGAGACCTTCTTATAAGGGTCTTGAATTTTTCATGCATTGAGCTCTGGGGAGCTCTAAGGGGCTTGGGGTACTTACTGGAGCAACATACAACCATAGGGCAACTCACCCTCCCCTGGTGGTGTGTTATGAATAGGATGATTAGTTCTCCCGTGGTGACTATGGAACAAGATGATTAGTTCTCCTGTGGACCAAAATGATTCGTTCTCCATGGATATTTTGGATTAGGATGATTCATTCTCCCATAGGCCAGGATGATTAGTTCTCCATGGAATCCACTAGACAGGATGATTCGTTCTCCTGTGGACAGGATGATTAGTTCTTCTATCGAGGCATCCTACCCATGTAGTATGGGACTCATGGGAAGTACCTCTCATCTGATCAATGAGCAGAGAAATGAGGATAGGGACCATAGTAGATCTATCAATGGATGCATCGTCATATCTACCATACACCCTATGCTAGGATGACCTCCATTGATCTGGGATCAATGATACTAGTCTGGGACTAGTGAGAGTGGTACCCACTATGACACTGACTTCGGGTCGGTAGAGAACTAGTCTAGGACCAGTGGTACACACTATGAGACTGACTTCGGGTCACTGGAGAATGGTATGAGACATTCTCAATCAATTCTTCTTCTTCATGGTTGAGCTGAGCTGAGCTGAGCAGAGCTAAGAAGAGTAGAGATGAGTAGAGAAAAGTTGAGCAGAGCAAAGTAGTGCATAGCATTGATGGCATAGATAGTACAGTTGGACATATGGATCAGTGGATGGAGTTCTCCCTAGTTGAGAGGGAGTGTTAAAATTGGAAACTAGGGCCAAACTCCATGTGGGTCATCTTATTTATGGTAGCTGATATTTTTATTGTATCCCACTCATTGAGACATGTAGGATTGATCGAAATATCATTCGATTCCATTAAGTATTCATGGAATTGTGAATTTATTTGTGTTATAAGACAAATTGTCAAGTCGACTAGCAACTTGTGTAGGCTCAGAAGCCCAATAGTCATGTCCATTCATCATCTACGTTTTATTATAAATAAGAGAGGACTTGAAGTCATTTTGGACACACGCTTCATTTGGTCTCCTCCTCTCCACGTCTTTGGGTTTTTGGTGAAGGAGAGAGACATTAAGAGTAATTTGGGCTAAGTAGATGATGCCCTAGTTGTAGGTGATGCCCTAGCTGTACGTGATGCCCTAGCTGCAATGATGCCCTAGCCGTAGTAAGTCGCAGGCTTATGAGGAAATCTAAACGTAGTCAATAGAGACAGCTAAAACGCAGTCAATGGAGACACCTTAAACGCAGTCAATGGAGACACCTTATACGCAATCAATGGAGACATCTAAACACAACAAGGAGACCTGTTCACGCAGTCAAGGAGACATGTTCACGTAGAGAAATAATCTTACATTTACCTCTAAAATCTCGCATGAAGTTGTAGAGTCGTAGTAAGGATTTGACTGCACCTCGTTTGGGTTCTAGGTGCAGACATGATCCCAGATAAATGGAGCAGAAATGACCTCGTGTGAAGACGCTGCAATGAGTTCAAGTTTTGGCTAGATACAATCTCATAATAGATCTAATCCTCATCAGAAAAGGATCAGTCGCAGCATATAGATCTCGATGGTATCCCTATGGTAGTTTAGATATGAACAACAATAACTCAGATTACCTGAAGTAGATATACTCTTTTGCACATTGCCTCAACTTAATAAGGATTATGTTGGGTGTCATCTCAGTCTCACATATGCATATGTTACTGTCTCAGCATAACCACAATGATGAAGTAGGTTTCAGTGTTGATCAAGAGCTTCTCGGCATACCTGTAAAAGGAAACATACACTGTCAACAGTTGATATGAATAAATATCTCAAAGGTAGTCAAGATGATAAGGATCATAAGTAGTATGATCATTATAGTCTCAGCATGATGAAAGAAGCAATGATCACCAAGTCAAGGAGAGTCAGCTTTGGTAAGGATCAGTGTCTAGGATCATGATCTCACAATGATCTCATCCTACAATAATGTGCATTTGTGATCTTCATAGGTGCAGAAATCATCTTGGTAATAATCTCAAGGAGAAGTCATGGTGCAGTAATGATGCTCTCAAGAACCTTGCAGCAACAATGAAGTTCTTGATGCAGTAGTGTTGATCTCAAAGGTGCAGCAAGGATGATGATCCCAACAGCATGATGATGAATGAGACAGCATGATGCAGCATGATGGGAATATTATTATGGAGTAGCATGATGATGTGAGCATATGGGAGCAGCTCCATGATGATGTGAGCATATGGGAGCAGCTCAATGACTAGGTGCAGCACAGTGACAGGTGCAACATGGGTACAAATTGCAACACTATGTTAGGTGAAGCCATCACTTTGGAGAATCAGTTGAAGCAGAATGTCTTCAACTGATCTCATGTATCATCTTCTTAGAGATGATCTATGCTCTTATCTAGATAATTCAAAGTGTTGACTTCTGATGTAAACGTACTATCTCTCTCTCTCTCTACTAAACTATTGAAGAACATATAAGAAGAATTGATCAAGGGTTTCCCCACATTGGGGTTTGTCCCTAGCTAGTGCCACATCTTTTGTCCTCCTGTCTTGGCTTGTCTTCTGCGATTTATGTTTATGTTCTATCTACAGTTTACTTTAATGTTTATGTTATTGCTAATCTGGAAAAGATATTGAGATAACTGTGAAAATTGAAATAAATTGCTCTAAGCATAGAACATACCTAAAATTAACAAAGAAGAAACATGCGCAAAGACAGGGATAGAAGGAATCAAACGACATCACAACCATCTCCGGGTACAGAATCTTGGTTCCAGCATTCCCCCATACTGCTTTGGGTGAGACTTCAGTCCGCGCTCTATGGGATGATGCTGAAAGGGCCAATAGTGTAGGGATTTGTTTGGCTAATTAACGTTGAACCTAGGTCAAGCCCCCTCAATCCAACACCCGATGAGAATATTCCTGCTACAATTTTTTTATGCGTGAAGTTGTTGCAACTCCCCTTGTCTTATTGGAGTGATGGTTGCCTTAAGGTAATTGGAAACTGGGTTGGAAAATACTTGGACAGATGGAGCTAGAAGCGTCCCAATTTACCTATGTTAAGAACTACATAAAGGTAGATCTTGGAAAGAGTTTTCCTTCTGAAATAAACCTTTCCTTAAGAGACTAGTTTCATCGTCAAAATTGTTTCCTTATGAAGCTATGAAGAGCTTTACTAAGGCCTCCACCTCAGGAAGCAAGGATAAGCCTAAGTAGGAGATGGACCCCTCTATGATCACAGCTTTCCTGGAGACTTGTATGAAGTTACTGCGTGATATTAAGGCTGTGAAATGGCTACAAGAGCTCATCAATAGATGCATTGGAACTGCGCCAGGTGAGTTGTGCGTAGTACGAAATATTGGCAAGCATAAAACAAGGACGGGACAGGAGATGAGACTAACCATGCAGAAAGGAGAGTATGAAATGGATCAAGCTATTTCAGACCTGGGGTTAGACGCAAACATCCTACTGAAGCATACTTGGGAGCGAATGGGGAGACCTGCACTACAATGGTCTCCGATTCAGCTAAAGATGGTGAATCAGCAACAGATCATCCCCATGGGGTGGTTGCAAGGGGTGACCATGGATATTGAGGGAGCGAGAATGCTGGATGACTTTGAAGTAATAGAGATATTGGATGAAATCAATCCCTATCCTACTCTCCTGGGAATTGACTTGGCTACTAATGTGAATGGGGTAATCAATCTGAAGAAGTGAAATATGATCTTTGAGAAGAAATCGTTGCGCGTAGTAGTCCCCCTCGATCCTGTTGAAGGATCATGCTATACAGAACCAGCCCGCGATTATGAAAGTGATGACAATATGTACTGTGTCTATAAGATAACATCGCAACACCAATATTGGGTGAATCCCACCACGGATGGATGGATTACATGGGATTGTGAGAGTTCCTATACTTCGGACTCCGATGAAGGAATAGAACGCTAGCAGAATCAGTTACATGAAGTAACTATGTTGAATTGCAACATGATCACCCGATCGTTGCATTGTGTGTCCCCATAGGTAACAAATTTTCCTACTTATGATGGTCTGAATGAGGTAGATATATTTTTGGATGCATTTGAAAGGGAGGTACCAGAAAAGAAGCGCTTCCAAGCGTTGGACTGGGCACTGTGCACTACGCCCGCAAGATGGTAGCGTACGCATAAGGGAAGCTTTGATGATTGGCGCAAACGTAGAAGGTTGATGAGAGCTCACTTTAAGAAGCCGAATGTGCGAATGATAGACAAGTATGATGGGCAGGATGATCTGTGCATGCATTTGGCCAAATGGGCCCAAGCTTATGAAGAAAAGCCCCAACCTAAATGGGTCCATTTATTCTATCATACCGTAGATATTTTCTCAATAAACTGGTATGTAGAAATTGAGCTCCGCCATGGGACAAGCAAATGGGATGACTTGTGCAAAGGATTCATGATGACATTCAGTTTTGAGGACGGGTTTGATAGTATTGATGAAGCGCTACAAGTGGTGAAAGCAACAATCTTTAAGATACTGCAGGGTCCTTTAGACCTGATTCAGCTTGAATGGGCTACTCAACTGAGTCGTGTGCTAGAATGTTATAATGTAACTGCTGAAGAAGAGGACGAGGATTCGTGGAAGATTAACATTCCAGAAACAGAAGGTCACCACAAGGTTCAAGGACCACAAATTGAGAACCCTGATATAATTGCATCATTGAAAATGAAACAAGTGAACATTAGTACGGATGCAAAACCTAAATTTGTGAGGTTGGAGACTATAGGGACGACATGATGGTGGATAAGGTCATTGAATTTCTCCACAAAATATCAGGATTTATTCCCTACCAATTTTACGGATATGAAGGGGATAATCGGGGACCTAGGTATCATGAATATTACATTGAAATCCGACATGAATCTGGTTAAGAAAAGACCCTACCATCTCAATCCGAAATATAAGGAGAAGGTCCGCTTAGAGATATACAATATGCTCACGATAGGTATCATCGAGCCCATGGAAGAATCTGATTGGGTAATCCCAATGGTGGTGCAAGAGAAGAAGCAAAAGGATGAGATAAGGATATGCGTGGATCTCAGAAAACTGAATGACGCTTGTGTGCATGATCCTTTCCCGACTCCATTCACTGATGAAGTGTCGGACGATGTAGGTCTCGCATAGCAGTGTGCAGAAGGAGTTTAGTTTAACTGGTCAGACTACATTCGCGGAGAGTTCCTAGCGAACTGCCGCAAAGCGCAAGAGCAAAGCAAGACATTCCACTACGTGTGGCTCTTACTATCGATTGTGTTAGTAGCATGGGAGCTACCAAAGGAGAGCCAATTCCTTTCGATCGTGCCAGAACTTCATGAAGCAACGAAGTACACTTCGTTGTGGGCAACCAAGGATGCGGAGCAAGTTCAGGACAACAAGATCTTCTGGATCATGATGCAAATGAATATCATAATAGCTATCAATCGCAAGCCACGATTAGGAGTAGGTGTTGGAGTTTGGATTCATAACATGGAAATTAATCATTCTGAAGGTCATGCCTTTAGATTGAACTTTAAAAGCACAAACAACATGGTAGAGTATGAGCCTTTAATCTTAGGACTGCAAATTGTAAGAAAACTTGGAGCCAAGATAGTTTCTATCATGGGAAACTCAAAATTGATCATAAAAAAAATTAAAGGAGAATATTCTGTGAATAATCCTAGACTTAGCCAATATAGAGAAACTATTCTAGATCTGATTAAGGAACTCCTTGAATCTAATTTTGTTATTATTCCTAGGAAACAGAGCATGCAAGCTCATAGTTTAGCAACTTTTGCTAGCACTTTCAAATTACCTTTTCAGCCCAACCACCGGTACACTGCAGAAGTAAGACACAGATCTGTTATACTTGATAATCTGAAATATTGGCAGATTTTTTCACAAGATTCTCAAATCTATGATTTCATGAATGCTGAGGGAGAGTTTCAAAATTGTAATGTAGATACTAATTGTACAGAAGATAACATCATAAATAGTAAGATAAGTATAAATTATTTATATGTAGATAAACCCACTACATTCACTAAAGTAGAAATAGATAACTTAGAAAAAGTAGAAATAGAAGAAATAATTAATGATGATTCTGAGATTTTTTTAACTTTAAAATAATTTTTTGCCTAAGGGATTAGTCCCATTAGAATATTTGTTTGATTCAAATGATGTGGCAAGAAAACCAAAAATGGAGCCTTTAAGAGTAGACATAGAAGAATGTAATGTAGGGATAGAAGAAAAACCCAAGATTATCAAAATATCAAAAGCATTACCTCTAGATGAAAAGCTTAAATACATAAGCCTATTCAAAAAGTTTCAAGATGTCTTTGCTTGGATTTATGAAGACCTTAAGTCTTATGATACCAACTGTTAGTGTCGGTCTTGAGCCCTCCATCAGTGATCAATAGCTCTTTGTATATGCATAGTTAGGTGTCTCATCAGTGTCAATTTTGCATCCCACTAGGCATGCCATAACACTGAATGGAGGAGCTGGTCTTTGTTCCCTTCTTGGTTTTGCTGGATCAGGTCATACTACAATGTAATTGAGTCATACTTGTTTTTGTTTTTTGTCTTGAGGTCCCAGGTCTTAGGTCTAGGGTTTTGAGTCAAAATCACTTCAAAGTCATGAGTCAAGGTCAGCGAGTGCCCAGCAAGCCAGAAGGAGGTATGTACATATGTTTCATTGTTATTTTCATCAGCTACAGATCATTTTATACCTTGGATTTAAAAACCCTGTTTTTAAATCCAAGGTCATGTCAAATTTGTAAAAATAAAGAAATTTTCAGAGGTTTGCAAAAGTGTGGGCAACAACCCTGGTTCCTTCGCCACCGTCCATCAGATGGTCAACCTGCAAAAAGAACGGAGTCAAACGCATCAAAAGAGCTCATTTCAGGACAAAAAGACTCTAAACAGTGTTAAAAAGAAAAGCAAGTATAAACATTATAAAGTGGATTTTTTAGTTAAATTTTTTCAAATGAAAGCATATAAAGGTAAATTCCCTCTTTGAAAACCCTCATTGTGCATTTGGGAGCAAGAAATTACAAGGAGAGAGGCAAGAGAGCAATTTGGGAAATTTGCAGCAAATTCCGAGCTTGGGAAGGTGCGCGACCATTTCTCAAGTGTGCGCGACCGCCTGGGTGGTGCGCGGCTTTGTGGTGAGTTTTTTCCTGTATAAAACTACACGGGCGCAACTGTTACAGTGGTGCGCGGTCATTCTTGGGTGGTGCGCGGTCATTCTAGCTGCCTGCACAAAAACTCACCCAAACAGTTAAACTTCTCCAAATCCTCTCTCAAATTTGTCAAGGTATGTCTCCTCCACGTGGTTTGTGATGGTGTTATGATTGCAAAGGAGGATTATGGTTATAATTTCATGCAAGAAATCAATAGAAGATAGGTTGAATGATGGTTGTTTTGCAAGCATATGTTATGACAGTTTGTTTGTTTTTCAAGGCAGTTTTTCCTTATGTCCCTCCTTTCATTTTCCCATATTAATCACATATGTTAATATGTCATATTTATTGATCTCATTTGCAAATTAACCATACAAACCCTACCCCTAAATCCTATCAAAACCTAGTTCTTTCTAAACATACAAATCCTACCTTTTCCCCATGCTACATGATTAAAACCCTAACACTTTGTCACACAGCAAATTCATGTATAAAAACACAGCAAAATGAAAAAGAAAACATTGTAAAAAACAAAAAGAAAGTGATGACAAGGCATGCACACAAGAATTGTAAAAACAGTGAAAATGCCATTTGCATAGCCTTATAAAAAATAAAGAAAAATGTCATCTTGCTGTGTATATGTGAAAGGTTGCAAGCTATGTTAAAGTCATGACAAAAATCCATTAAATGTACAGCTGCATAGCTATCAAAAGAAGATCAGTTCTGCTGTGATTAGGGTTTTGCATTAACGTGGTATTCTTCCCCATCCTTAAGACTCTGTTTTTCCCTATATATTACCCATATGAAAACCTAATTCAATTGCATTTCCCTTCAAGCAAAACTCCTTATGAAAATTGAATATCCCTCCCAATGTCAAAGCATACAGTGAAACCCTAATTCCCAATGACAAATGCAAAAATGAAACTACCCTTGTTTAAATGAACTGTTGTTACGAAAACTAGTTGGCAGTGATTATTAAAAGGGTTTCATTGTCCCCCTAAACCTAATTCCTAATATCCTCTCTTTTCCCTAATTCCCAAGTTACCAATTCCCTCACCCTTCCTCTTGCAATCAAATACCCTAACTCCCTGTTTCCCAAAGCATCAAATGGCCAGTCCAAAAGTTATAAAAAACAGAGTATGCTCCTCAAAGACATGCAAAAGAAAAATGAAATGAGCTGCCTGTTATTTGTACATAAGTGATGCTGCCCTATCCCCCTATGCCCATGACATCCTCCCCTCCATCATGAAGATTTTCATTGTCCTTTCCCTTGATGCTTAAAAAAACACAGTTTCCCTAAATAAAGTATTGATTTGCAAATGTTGAAAGATGGAATGACATGTTTAGCATTATG
>APFE030068976.1:52126-73385 GCA_000404065.3 Pinus taeda
AAATCATGCTTTGACATGCTCAGCTTTTTAGTTTGTTCAAAATTTATGTTTTCTACTGTCTAGAGAGGACTCAAATGCGTGTTTTCCCTCTTTAGCTCCTTCTCTATCATCCCTGATCATCCATCTCAGATTAAGGCATCAACGCTCACTCCTACCTTGCCCCAAAGATCCCCCTGCAAAAACTGTGCTCAATCCCCGCACCCTGAATTGCACTCCCTCCAATTGCCACCAAAAAACCAAAAATCTTTAAATCAACCCCCCTTAATCAATTTACTAGCCTAAAATCTTTATTCCTAATTGGGTCAACTCATCATATTGAAAGATCTACCGAATCTGACCCGAGAGAGCCTTCTCATACCTCGTAGGGCTAGCTACGAGGTGAAATGGTTTGATGTAGCCTTGAGAGTTTGTCTATCTCAGCCTAGGTGAATTCCAAGCGCTAACACCAACATTATTCAACATAAGATACCCCTCAAAGAAGATCAAAAACCCTTTAAACAAAAGCTTAGGAGAATTAGTCCAGTTCTTATGCCATTAATTGAAAAAGAAGTAAAAAGGATGTATGTTGCACAAATCATAACACCAATTAAATATTCAAATTGGGTCTCTAATTTAGACACTACTAGAAAGAAAACAGGAGAAATCAGACTCTGTGTTGATTTCAGGAACTTGAACAGAGTATCATTAAAAGATAACTATCCCCTCCCTAAAATGGACCACATTCTCTAGAGGGTAGTAGGGTCATCCAGAATTTCTTTGCTTGATGGATTCTCTGGATACAACCAAATCTTAGTTCAACCAAAGGATCAAGCAAAGACTGCATTTACCACTCCCTAGGGTACTTTCATGTATTTGAAGATGCATTTTGGTTTGATGAATGCTAGAGCAACATTCCAAAGAGAAATGGACATATCTTTTGCAAAGGAAATCCATGGATTTATAGTTGTTTACCAAGATGACATCACAGTGTTTTCCAAATCAGATAATGAACATCTAGATCACCTAAGAAGAGTTTTTGTTAAATGTAGAAAATTTGGCATTTCCTTGCATCCCAAAAAGACACTCTTTGGTCTAGAAGAAGGTAAACTCTTGGCACACATAATATCAAAAGATGGAAATAGAATAGATCCAGCTAGAATATAGGCAATCCTAAACATCAAAGAGTTACAATCATTTTTAGGGAAAATAAATTTTCTTAGAAGATTTATTTCTAACTTGGTAGAATTAATCGAAGAATTAAATAACATGTTAAAGAAAGATTCAGCGCTTAAGTGGATATCAAATGCTAAACAATACTTTGAGGCAATCAAAGAATCCCTTACTAAAACACCAATCCTCACAAGTACTGATTTCAAAAAAGCTTTTATTATTTTTTATTTTGCTTCAGAACATACTACTACAATAGTCTTATTGCAAAAGAATGGTCAAGGTTATGAATAGCCTATTACATTTTTAAGCAAATCTTTGAGAGATGCTACACTAAAGTACAACATAATGGAAAAGCAAGCACTTGCTTTAGTGAAAGTTATTAAAGATTTTAGAGTGTACATCTTGTACTCACACATCATTGCTTATGTTCCAAATTCATTAGTAAAGGACACTTTGACACAAAATGGGCCTGAAGGAAAGAGAGGAAAATGGATTGCCACTATTTTGGAATATGACATAGAAATAAAGCCTACAAAACTTATCAAAGGCCAAGGTTTAGCTAAACTCATGGCTGAATCGAACTGTCAGGCCTTATATATAAATTTCATTGGTGCCCTAGGTGATCAAGAAGAGACGGTGACTCCACAGATCACTGAAACTTTCATAGATTCACCTTGGTATGCAGATATCATATTTGTTTTACTAAATTTACAAGCTCTTCCTGGTTTCTCTAGAACTAAAGGTAGATTTTTGAAAATGAAATCAATGAAATATTGTATCATAGACAATGCTTTATTTTGGAAAGATAATGGTGGCATTTTATTGAATTGTTTATTAAAAGATGAATCTGACAAATTTATGCAAGAATTTCATGCGGGATATTGTGGAGGACACCTATACTGGAAAACAATTACTGATAAGATTTTAAGGGCATGTTTTTATGAGCCCGCCCTTTTTTCAGATGTCAATAAATATGTGATCTCCTGTCACAAGTGCCAAATATTTGAAGGAAAAAGGAAACCGTTACCATTACCTCTCAAACCCATCTCCACAGAAATGCCTTTTCAACAATGGGGTTTGGACATCATTAGGGAAATTCACCCATCCTCCTCATCCCAGCATAAATGGATTTTGGCAGCCACTAATTACTTTAATAAATGGATAGAAGCCATCCCTTATAGACAAGCCACAGACTTTGTCATCAATTCATTCCTTGAGAACAACATCCTTTCTAGATTTGGATGCCCCCAAAAGCTCATTATTGATAATGCGGCTGCTTTCAAATCTAAGAAAATGGTAGATTTTTGTAACTTATATCACATTGCCCTTGGCCATTCCACTACCTATTACCCTCAAGGTAATGGACTTGCAGAATCCTCAAACAAAATCCTTGTTAATATTATCAACAAACTATTAGAAGATAACAAGAAGACCTGGAACAAAAAGTTGGTTAATGCCTTATGGGCAGACAAGCTAACAACCAAAAATTCCATTGGTACATCTCCTTACCAGCTAGTATATGGAATGGATGTTGTTATTCCATCCTCTTTGGGAGTACCAGTGATGAAAATGATTCAAGAGTTGCAAGTAGAACCAAATGATATCCAAAGGAGGATAAATTAGACAATACATTTGCAACAATCCAGAGAAGAAGTCTATGTCAAATCACAAGTGATCCAGGATAAAATCAAAAATATTTTTGACAAGAAAACCAAAGCTAGTGACTTGTACATAGGTGAAAAAGTACTCAAATGGGGTTTTAGAAGAGAAGAAAAGGGTAAACATGGAAAATTTGATTTCCTATGGCAAGGCCCTTCTATCATTTATGGTTATAGAGGTAACAATGCATTTTTCTTAAGACAATTAGATGGAATAGATCTACAAGGAGGACAAGTCAATGGTAGAATGTTTAAGAATTACTTATCCACAGATTAACATTAAATCATTTGTTTACTTTGCTCATTGTATATAGCATTGCAAAGTTTAGATTGGATTGGATAGTAATATTTTCAAGTTGAAGTCCGAAGAGAAGGCCCTGAGCTTTGAAAGGTCTACCATCACAAGTATGAATAAAGCAAATCACAGAGGAGTAGTTACAAGCTAGCCACAGTCAAAGTTTCAAAGGCTACTGATCTTAAAGTTCTTAACATTTCACTAGGAAATGCCATCCCCATGTGGAGTCGTTGTTACGGTCCTATAATAATAGGATTCATAATTTTGAATTGGCCATGTTACTCTTGTAATATAATACATACTTTTGCTTTTTGAAAAAATGTTTTCACATATAAAAATTTAAAAATGTAAAGAGGTTATGTCCTAAAAGAATAATCAAAGGATAAAAAGAAAGAAAAAGATCAAAAAAGTAGAAAATATGAACCCCAAAGAGAGATAAAAATAGATCATGAAAGTGTGCAAATTCAAATGCCACTACATTTTACTTTACTTTGAAAAATAAGAATGTGTGTAGCTTGTCAAAAATGCCACAATCCATGATGGTCACAGCAGTTTAAACTTGATTCATTCATGCTTTAAATTTCATGTTGATAGATAAAGAATAAAGATCTGACCAAACTATTTAATCTTGACAGATAAGTAGTTAGGTAGAGAATAAAAATGAGCTCATCAGTTTAATCTAAGCCATTGGAAGTTATAAGGGTAGAATTATATAGATTTCCTATAAAAAGAAAAAGAAATAAAGGGTCAGCAAGCTCAAATTCACCCAATGAATGAAGAGAAAATGTTAGGGTAAATAAAGGGTAGGTAGAAGAAGTTTTGCAAGTGCACAAGGTTGTTAAGTCAAAATCACATTCAACATGCTTAATCCTATATTTCATGTGTAGGAGGAATTGTGAAAGAGAAAGGATATTCACTAAAGCTTGTTTACTAATTTCCCCTCATTTCGCTAGACCACTACATACTTATTTTAATTCCCCCTCATTATCCCTTTTTTACTTGTAAAAACCCTTTCCCCTCATTTTGACCTTTTATACCTTTGTTTCACATATCCCCCTAGACATTACCCTTCAAAAATCATTCAATCTTCCCAAAACCCCTTTCTCTAGTGTGAAACACATTCCCATCACAATTAATACATTCCCCCTTATTAATTTCCCCTTTTCCCCTTAAAAACCCACAAAACCTCTTTATCGTAAGTTATTTCCTAAAGTCTTGCTTTATATTTCCCCACTTTATAATTCCCTAACACCCTTTAACTCACCAAACTTTGGTGCATAATTAAAACCCTCCGCCATATACACCCATGGTCCCCACCTTTATTAACCCATTGCTTATGTTTAAAATCATGTGATTAATTTTTAATTAATCGCATTTCATTTGTAATTAAACCTCGGGCCCCGCCAACCACGTCACAACTCCTTCCGTGCATCTTCACCGCGTAATATCCCTCTGATCTCCCACCTACAGATCCAACGATGCATATCAATATCGTGCAATTTCATCATCTGACAGTTAACAGTCCAAAGGCATGCGAGATTCATAGTTTTGGTTGAGCATTGTTTGGCTATGTGGTGGCACCAGGTTATATCACGTGCTCACGAAAAATACCGGCCCCCACCCAAAAGTGGTGCTATATGGCCTAAAACTACCTCCCTGCCTAAACGAAAACTACCCACTATTCATTCACCAATTCATGTGCCAAAATGTAACCGTTATTGGTTAAAAGGCCGAAAAATCCCCATTTTGCTCTTTTCTCTCATTTTCGTTGTAAACCTTTGTTAACCAATTCTGACACCCTGAACCTCTATGCAGCCTTTTTAGCCACCTCTTGCAACCATAAGACGCTCCAGACACCAAATTGAAGCATCGAATTGACAATTAAAGCCTCAGTAACCTCTAATGCTACCACAAAGCCCTATTTGTGCACCAAATCGTTATTCAATAGGTATTCTTGAAAGAACTAGAACGGGCATGTAATTTGAACTATGCACAGTAAATTTTAAAAGATTAATTAATTAAATTAATTGGAAAACCTTGTTAAACTCAAGAAAGCCTTATTGTGCGTCCAAAAACCCTGATCTACACACTATAATTACCCTCCCCACTGTTCCAAAGCTTCTGATCTTACTCCTAAAGCCATAGAAAAAGAAATTTAGTTCAGTAAACCAAATTATGGCTTCCCAAACCTCTCTAGATGTAAGACCTCTGAAAACCCCACCTGGATATTGACCACCTCCCATTGGCTGACAAAGAGTTTCAAATTAAAGACATTGTTTCCCCTGGCCACCTACTGAAACTCCAACGTTGGAGTAAAGACAAGTTTTTGAACTAGAATGATGACATTCACCTATGGGAGTCAAATTTTCCTAAGTACTTATTCCTAGAGGTACACCTATTCCCAAAAATCATCCACTTCTATCAAGCTTGTTATGTTCCAAGTCAAAGAGCCATAGTCACCCCTGACCAATAGGTTTTATTCACTATTACTGCAAAGCCAATAAATCAAATATTGCAGATCCAGCCAAGACCAAATGAAACCCCACTTTCCATTGAATACTTACTTGAACTCTACACCAAGCTAGACCTTCCCAAGAAAGCTCAGATCTTTCAGACTTTCATCATAGAGGAGTCTCATACTCCTATAGATATTCCTCCATATGTTGCAACCATTTTCTTTGAGAGAGGTATAGAAATTATAACCATGCTATCTTACATTCTAAGGTACACCACTGATAAACATGTGGATGAGTTTGTTCTTACTTTCCTTTCTATCTTTTACCTAGGTAATCCTCCTTATATAGTTTACAACTTTTCTCAGTTCATGGCAGACAGAATCCATGAACAATTTATGAGATTGCCAAAAGAGATACTCTTCAAATATTCATCAGTATTATTTCATATGTTCTATACTTTCAGCTAGACAAGTTCCCAGTCAGCATCCAAAAGTTAGACACCAAGGGAAATCCAAGATATATCATCTTTTGGAAACCATTGATCCAAACATATTCCATTGTTTTTAGTTATAAAGAATTCACTTGTTCATTTGTTCATCCAGTTATAAACATGCTAACCAATAGCTATCAACCCAGAATCAATCAGGAGATTAAAAGAGTTTTACAGTTGGCTAATAACATTAGAGTGGGAGACTGGTATCTATACTAGGGCCACATAGAAATCAGGATATATGGATGCCAAATCACTCCCTACAAGTTGCCCAAATACCTCCCCATGAGGATATTTACATTAGAATATTTCAGGAAAATCATAAACTCTGATGAGATTAATTTCCTGCCAACTAAGAAGAAGACTCAATTTAAGATCAAAAATCAATTGGGCCCTTTTATTTGTAATAATAGGGAAGCTGGACAAGAGGTAGATGAAATCTTACAGTAGATGAACTTCAAAAGCAGTTTCTTGTGGTAGTATGACCCTAATGGAGTCATAAACAAACTAAGGCTCAAATTCAAATTGAGTCCTTTCACATTATCCCAAGCCATACATTGAAAGATATGCCAACCAGTCAGAGTGGTTGGAGAATACTTTAATAAATGTGGAGAATACCTTAATTGATGTGGAAAAGTAGATTGATACTAGTTCCTTTCTGTAGGTTCCATCCCTACAAGAACAAATGACTATTAGCGCCATCCTACAGACTCCGACCAATGAAGAAAAAATTGTGAAAAGAACCAGGGAAGAAGGTTCTAGCTCTAGGATGGACGCTACAGATGACAGGTTTGAGATCAGTTACAGGAAGAGGCCCAAGCTTAATCCTGTAATTGAGTAAGAAGACACAATTGAGACAATTGAAATCACTGACACTGACACAATGGTTGGTGTTATCACTTAGAACTAAAAAAGAACTGATATATGTAACTTTTCATCCTAGCCCGATGACAAAGGTCAGTGCTAGTTTATTCTTGTTTTAATTTTTCTTCCCTTAGAGTCTGAAGTTTTAAAGAGGTCATGAGTCAAGTTTATTCTCAGCTCCCATTGGTTCTCTTCCATCCACCACTGTTTCATAGCCACGTGTCATCTTATGTCAGTCACCGATTCTTTTAGTAATTTCGCAGTGCATATATACTATTAAAGTGTTTTCGCAGCGCTTTTATAGTTTAGCAGTTTCGCAGCGCAATCCCGATTAGGCAATTTCGCGGCGCATCATTCAAATTTAAAACTAACCGCGCTGCGAAATCATGGATTCGTACATTTCGCAGCGAATCTTTCCCAAAATGTCAAGTCCTTTAGGTGAGTCACAGCTGTGTCTTCTCATGTCAGTTCATGTACTCCTCTTATCACATTCCACCACTCATTGCCATTATCACCACCACTAGATCTGTTGATACGCACGAATCATCATTTCCAAGAAAGACCACTGTGCATAAATCTTAATGATGGTTGTAAATCTTGCATGAATAACAAATCTGCAAGATTACAATTTGAGAGATTTTAAACGGCAAGATTACAAGATCATATACAAGTATGATCAAGCGAGGCTGAAAATCAAGCGAGGCAGAATTCAAATAGAAGCTGAATCACAGTTCAAACCAGAGTTGGTAGTCATTGTTTGCGAATCCTTGGAAAAATCAATGGAGAAAAAAGAGAATAGATCCCGCAAATGTCTAAGGAACGAACCTGAAGGCCTGGATATAACACTAAGGAATAAAGAGGTGGAGAAAGCATTCAAAAAAGCCGGGTGCTGGAATTTTTGCAAAAAGTTACAAGGAGGACATGCACAGGTAACCAAAGAATTTGCGCTTAATTTCACAGGCTTGAATTCAAAGGTAGCTATGATAGAATTGCAGGTCTCGCCAGAGGTAATATCCACTGTGACAAAGATCCCATGAGGACAAGAAGAATGGTTTAAAAATTTCAAGTTTGACATGAATCCTTACAAGGAGTTTTTGAAGAATGAGTTTGTAAATGCAGATTTAAGTAAGGAAGTGCCCAGGAGATATGTCAAAGAATATTATGCTCATTTACTCACCTGCATACAAAAATATTTGACTTGTGAAGGAAGGTATAACAAGGTGTACTCATACCATTTTAAGCTCCTTTTGCATTTCACAGGGAAGACCTCCATTGACCTACCTTTTTATCTTTTCCATAGTTTGAGTAAGATGTGTGATAAGGTACAACTGAGGAAAGAGGATTGTGAAACCTCTTTGTTTCATCATGGTTTGATTAAACTACTGGTTTTAGATGAGCTTCAAAGGGTAGGAAAAGATTGAAATTCATTCGTTTTTATGGCTGGCTTCAAAAGCCAGACTGGCCTCAGTCCTCTACTTGCAAGAGATTTTACAATAGCAGAGCTCCAAACAGAAGCAAGAGCTAAAAGAGTTCCAAATTAACAAGCAAGAAAACAAGTGAAGCCACTCATCATTCAAGACCCACCTCAGCAATCAACTAAGGAAAAATCTCATGGTAAAAAGATTGTACCTGAAACAAGCGCATCTAAAGTAATCTCAAGGAGAAGAATAAGAAGTCAGATGGCTAAGGAAAAAGGTAAATCTATAGCAGTTGAAGAAAGTCCAGTTTCCAAGGGAAGTCTCAATGATTTATTACAAGCTATTGACTTTGAGCAATCTCTACCAGTTCAAATTGAATTGATACAGTCAGAACAAGAGAGTACCAAGAAAGCCAAAGCCTCAAAAAGGCTTAAATTTGATGATCAAGCTAAACAATTTGTTTTTAAACCTAGAAGACCTATGACAAGGAGATTCCAGCAAGTACAGGAAGCACTGCCAAGAACAGAGGAAACAGGGGAAGGGACACAACGCCAACAAAGGAAGAACACAGGAAAAACAGTCATTACATCCAAAGAAGACAATATAGCAGACTTGAAGAGCAAATTGGAATCATCCAAGCATGAGATTGCCAAACTGAAGAAAGCTGCTAGAAGACATGATGTCATACAAGCAAACTATTATAGAATTAAAACCCTATGGGAGGAGAATGCAGTTGTAGAGGTGGTTGATTGTAATACACAATTTCACACTTGGACAGTGCCGGCAATCAAAGAAGCCAAGTACATCAGGATGGTTAATATGCAACTGAGAGCTGGGAATAAGGTTATGAAGAAACAAATAGAAGATCTGAAGGCACAGCTAAACCAGCTTAAAGGACCTGCTAAATGAAATTACATTTTAAGTAAGATTTTGTTTTGAAATTTTGATAAGTTTGCTTGATCTCACCTTTCTAAAGAAACCCAAATCCCTATTTAGCTTTTGGAAAGTCTAAAAGAATTTTTGGCAACTAAGTACTTGATTAATAAAAGTATCGGGTTAAAAACAAGGTTTTTTAAACAACTCAGCAGTTTCGTACCGCGCTACGAAACTGCTGAAGGTGATGATTTCAACATAAATCAACTAGTTTTGAAGCAGAAGCGGGAAAATTTTGAAGGACCGATGTATATAACGAGACATCTAAAGTTACAGCAGCCAATCAGACTAAGATAAGTGGAAATAAATGGTTTGGATCAAAAGTTGCATTTTGTCATATCATAAGAAGATTAAAGCACAGATCAGACAGCTTGAATGCGTTTTCCTTTTTGTTTTCAAGACAGTGGATGACACATCATCAAATCATGTTTCATAACAGTGGATAGCACATCAATAGACGTGGCCACCGTCATGTTTGGGAAACAAAAATCAAAGACCGACTGATGTGGAATTGAAAACCACAAAAGCGAGAAGCAAGGATAGTTTCCTAATTTTTCTGAATAGTGAAGAGGATACAGCATTCAAGAGCAGTGTGGAGTATTAAACACCCATCTCAGCCAAACTAAAAGAGAACCAGATGTCAAAGAAAGGGATTATTTTAATCAAAGCCATTATGCATGTAATATGGAGTTAGAGTCCTATTTGATTTAGATCTCTAAAAAAACTCAAGTCAACAGTTTGTTGTATTTATTAAGTAGTTAGAGTTTAAGAGCTGTCAGTAATAGAAGTAGTTTTCGAATTCCCCTCATGCTTGAGGAGGAATCTCGATTAGTTAGAATAAGAACTCTATATATAGCTGAAACAACAATGTACTCAGGGTTGGAAATTTTATGAAAACGCTGGTATTTGGCTTATGTAAAACTCTGTTTCAGTAATACATGTTTGGCTTTACTTCTCAGGATTCATAAGGGATTTTTGTGTTCAGAATATGTGATGTTGTCCTTTTCCTAATTATTTCAGTGGTATGGATGTGTAATCACTCAGAATTCACTTGATGTGCTCTAACTTCCTGTATACATTCATAAACTGTGTGGTCCTATATGAGTTTTATGTTCTGAATATTTAAATGTTGAATGCCCTGACTTCTATGTAAGGTTGAGTTCATTGTTATATTGAGGTGTTGTTGACTCCATAAGCCCAATGGATAGTTGTTAAATGTGTTTCCACCATTCATATTCTCACTATTGTTTTACAAGAGTTAGCCATCTTATCTATAATCAAAATCATTAACTCCTTTTGAGAGAGCCCTCTCAGGTTGAGGAGGCTAAGCCTCAGCCTAAAGTAGGTTTGAAATAGTTACTTAGAGTCAACCTGATCAGTAGCCTATCAGGACCTGATTTTGAGATAACAGTGGGAAATAGCAAAGGTCCAACAGTTTCAGAGGAAACTCATCCACCCTCCACCTCAAAGACTCAAATTATTGAAAAGTAGCTCAATATTGAAGTCTCTTCATCCAGCAAGCTAGTAGATAAAGAGAAAGATATAAAAGAGAAGTACAAGGAAATAAAGTTGAGGAATGAGGCATTAAAGGCTGAAACTTATGCCCAGTACTTCAAACAAACGCCTACAAATCAGAATAGATTAATGTTAGCTTTTGACATTAAAACAGGTAAAATACAAATGAATTTTATGCAACCTATAGTCCAGCAGCCCAAATCATCAACAGAGTACAGGACGAAATAATTTGAAGTATTGGCCAAGGATGTTCACCCTATTGACCAAATTGAGTTCCATAAACATGCCAATGAAATGATTTATTCCACCATGACTAACAAAGCAATAACTGTGCGCAAACTTCAAATCTCATTAGATAACATCACAATACAGTTAAAGCTAGAAAAGGCATCCTCACAGGCCAAGGACAACATAATCAAGTCACTGGAAGACTTGGTGATTGAAATTGGGTATAATCCCAGTGACATCAAGGCAGCAGAAAAACTGATAAAAAAAAAAGAATGAGGATATTGTTGCTTTGAAGAAACAAATGAAGCTGCCTCATTTAAAATATCCATAGACCAAGGAGGTCTTCGAGAGCGAAACCCAGTAGGAGGAGATGATGGATCTCATTCTCCTATTAAATGATCAATTGAAAGAAATAAAGAAGGAATTGGACAATTTGATACAATTGAAACAATCCAGCCTGGAGACAACCACTGCCACTGTTATTCCCACAATAACTACAGTAGTTCCATCAACCTTGGCAGCTTCATTGGTGCCCATAGCTCCACTAACTACATCACTCCCAGCTACAACAACATCTACATTAGCAACAGGTTCAACATCAACAACAGCTCAGCCAAGTGATGAGGCAAGTAAATTGGTCAGAGCCATGGAGGACATGTCCATTCAGACCACATAAATAAATAAATTCAAAGAACAGATAACAAGTCTGGAGGATGAGAAGAAACTAGCCCAAATTATGCACAAAAATGAAGAAAAGAAGTCAAACAGTGATCCGGACTTAAACAGGAATGCAACAAAATGTAGAGATAACCATATACACAAAGATGCAGTGGAAATAATGCTTCATTTCATTAATGGAAAATAGTGAAATATGCTTGCAAACAGTAATGGAAATAAACCAGCTAGGGCGATGGTAGCTTATCTCTGAGAAGAGATGTGGTGGCTACATGCCTCTAAACTGTGTTACAATGAGGCTGGAAGGCCTATTTATTGTCGAGAAACAATGGAAAACCCTTAACATTCCAAAACCTAACCCTTAGAAGATGAAATGCCAAATTGTGGGCCCCATTTGGGTAAATTGGTACATCAATTTCCCGAGGTCGTAACTTTGGCATACGATCTCCGTTTGACGCGTACAATAGCCTGTTAGAAAGATCTATTCGAGCACTGCCACTTTGGGAAGGAAAACATTGGTCCATGGACCCATGTTTCCCCCAGATTTCCCAAAAAAATGTCATTTAGGGCCTCAACCAAAACCTAACCCTTAGAAGATGAAAGGTGAAACTGTGGGCCCCATTTGGGTAAATTGGTACATCAATTTCTCGAGGTCGTAACTTTGGCATACGATCTCCGTTTGATGCGTACAATAGCTAGTTAAAAATATCTATCCGAGCAATACCACTTTGGGAAGGGCAACATCGGTCCATAGACCCATATTGCCCCCAGATTTCCCAAAAAACGTCGTTTAGGGCCTGAAAAAGGCTCCAGAAGTTTAGGACCCGAAAAAATGCTAAAAATAGTAAATTGTGATGCAATTATGGAAACTGAAAAACTGAAAGAGACAGTTGTGGGGGTCCAAGTGGGATAGGTGGGTGGCCATCAACATCCACCTGGATCATTCCTCCCCCCTTAGAAAGCAATGGTCCCCATTACGTTGAGTTCCTCCATGAGATGAGGAAGCGTCTGCTGAGCTAGGTCTCTGGTGAGTTGTTCTACAATCTCTAATGTGTCCAAAAATGGTGGCAAGCATGGTTGATGACGGTCCACATTGAACACTCGGTGCAAGTGAAGGAATGGAGGAATGTTGTGCTTCAAAGCATTGTTGCCTGTAGCCTTGGTACTGTTGTAAGGACGATATCGGAGTGGCCTGAGTTTCTGATGGGTTCTAGTAAGGCGTTCTCTCTGTAGATGTAACCCAAAATTGTTGCCCACCTAAAACTTGTGTGGTACCCCTGTGGGTGAGGAGAAGTTGTTCTTGTGTTCTGTCATGACCATATCCCTTTGTTGTTGCTGCTGTGTGGAGGAACCCTTTATAGGGGTCATGGATGTAGCAACGATCTTCCCCTTACTTTGGGAGCGAAGCAGACAAATGAATTTCGTAGTGTGGTGTTAGAAAATTATATATTAAGGAGCAATGGAACACATAAAATATTGCAGAAATATAAACACAGAAAACACATAAAACAAGAGAGACAAAGACATACGTGGTTCACCCAGTTTGGGCTATGTCCACCTCGAACAGCCAGTCCTTCCTTTATATTATCCAGCAAAATGAAGAAACGCAACCTACAGTAGATCCGCTGTAATATCCTCTGTTTTCTCTCACAGTCTCACCTATCTGCTTCTTGCTTGGAGAATACACATCTATTACACAGCCTTAAATACAATGCCCTCATACAAAGAGAGGGCTTTCCTTCTAGGAAAAAAAACCCTAAACTAAACATAAGTTCTACATTAGATCATCCACCTAATGAACAGCCCAAATTGACTAGAAATTACTATACTTTTACAAGGCAATTTTACATCTATTTTTAGCTTCAAGGGCGCTACCCCCAAGCCCCCACCAGGGGAACGTTGGCCCCCGAACCCCCCAGCCAGGGGGGATCGGCCCCCCTGGACCCCCACGGGGGGGGACAAGTCCCCCCCGCACCCCTCACGTGGAGATTTGTACAAACTTCCTAGGGTATACATCTGGCTAAAACAAACACCTCTGAACAATCATGCTCCACACACAACAATCTCCCACTTGGAGAATGATTGTAACAACTCCACCACTGCTTCATTTGTTGGACAATGACTCCTCTTTGTACCTAGTTGTTTCAAATCTTCATCATCATCCTTGAAGACCAATTGAAACTGAGCATATTCTCAGTTTCTCCCTAGTTACAACTTTTGTTAGCATATCTGTAGGATTCTAGCTAGTGTGTATCTTTTCGAGCATCAACTCTCCATCTTCCAACACTAATCGTATGAAATGGTACTTGAGTTGTATGTGTTTAGTCCTGGAATGAAATGCTAAGTTCTTTGCAAGATGAATGGCACTTTGGCTATCACTGTATGACGTGCCCATATCATGCTCCTTACCCAATTCACCCATAAACCTTTGTAACCAAATCATTTCTTTACTAGCCTCTGTAGCAGCAACATACTCTGCTTCTGTTGTTGAAAGTGCAACAACACTTTGGATTTTTGAAACCTAACTGACAGCTGTTCCACCAACAGTGAATACATATCCTGTAGTGCTCCTCCTGTTATCTCTGTCACCTGCCATATCTGCATCAACATATCCCTGTAGAGAAATGTTTGAACCACCAAAGCATAATGCTTGATCTGTGGTACCTTTCAAATATCTGAGAATCTTCCACTGCCATCCAATGTTCCTTTCCTGGATTGTTCATGTACCTGCTTACAACTCCCACTGCATGTGCAATATCAGGCCTTGTGCAGACCATTGCATACATTAAGCTTCCAACTGCTGATGCATATGGAACTTTAGACATATAATCCATGTCTTCTTGGGTCTTTGGGCACATTTCCTTCCTAAGTTTGAAATGGCTAGCAAAAGGTGTACTAACTGGTTTTGCATTGTGCATGTTAAATCTTTTCAACACCTTTTGTATGTACTCATTCTGAGACAATGTTAATTTGCGATTTTTCCTGTCTCTAGTGATTCTCATACCAAGGATTTTTTTTGTAGCTCTCTAATCCTTCATTGCAAATGAATTTACCAATTTTCTTTTGAGCACATTTATTTCCTGCATGTTAGACCCTGCAACAAGCATGTCAGCTACATATAATAACAATATAATATAGTTGCCATCATTTTGCTTTTTCAGATAAACACAATGATAAGAGTGACATCTAGTATAACCTTATTCAAACATAAACTTGTCAAATTTTAGATACCACTACCTTGGAGCCCGGTTTAAGCCATACAAGCTCTTCTTCAACCTACACACTAGTTTCTCCTTCCCTTTCACTTCATATCCTTGTGGTTGCTGCATATGTATCTCCTCCTCCAAATCCCCATGGAGAAAGGATGTCTTTACATATAACTTCTCAAGATGCAAATCTTCAACTGCTACTAGACTTAAAATAGTTCTAATTGAAGTCATTTTAACAGCAAGAGAAAATATTTCATCAAAATCAATACCTTTCTTCTGTGCAAACCCCTTCACCACAAGTCTAGCTTTGTACCTCTATTTTCCTCCATCTTCTTCCTTCAACCTGTAAACCCATGTATTCTTCAATGTAGTTTTTCCTGCAGGAAACTTGAATAAGTCCCAAGTCTGGTTATGCATTAAGGAGCCCATCTCTTCTTCCATGGCTACCTCCCACTTCTTCCTGCTTTCAACCTACATTGCTTCTTCATAACATTTGAGTTCACCAGAATCAGTTAACAATAAATAATATAATGAAGGAGAGTATCGTTCAGGGGGTATACTTATCATGGTAGATATTCTAACACCAATTTTAGGTGTTTGGGGTGCCTGTTGCTGTTGTGGTTGTTGATTATTATTATTTTCAGACACCTTTACTTTTTTAGTGATTTCATCAAGAACTTCGTATTCCTTGTTTTCTTTTTCTTGTTTCTTTTCCTGCAACTGATTCTTATACAAGAACTTTTCATTGAATATTACATTTCTGCTTCTAATGATTTTGTGATTTTCATAATCATAAAATCGATAACCAAAATCATTAACACCATATCCAATAAAGGTACATTTCTTTGACTTTGCCTCAAGATTTGTTCTATTTTCTTTATCAATATGGACAAAGGCCTCACAACCAAAAGGCTTTAAAAAGGAGTAGTTTACATTTTTACCTGTCTATGCTTCCTTTGGAATACCACCATCCAAGGAACTTGAAGGCCCTCTGTTTATTAGATAAACAACAGTATCTACAGCATCTGCCCAAAATTGTAAAGGCAATCCTGCATGCAATATCATGCACCTTGCACACTCCATGATTGTTCTGTTCATCCTTTCTGACACACCATTTTCTTGTGGTGTTCTTGGAACTGTTTTTTGTCTGTGAATTCCATGCTCTGAACAGTACCTATCAAACTCTTTGATGCAAAATTCACCTCCATTGTCTGATCTGAGACACTTCAATTTCTTTCCTATCTCAATCTCGACCAAAGCTTTCCATTTCTTGAAAGTGTCAAATACATTAGATTTATTCTTAATACAATAAATCCAAGCTTTTCTAGTTGCATCATCAATAAAAGTAACATAATAACAACAGCCACTGAGAGATGATACCTGAGTAGGTCCCCATACATCTGTATGTACAAGCTCTAATTTTTTCACTCTTATTTTCTTTCCCAACTCTGAGAAATCTGAATCTCTTCTATTTTCTGTAAATGCAATTCTCACAGAAGTCCAAATCAACATTCTTCAAACCTGACAACAAATTCCTTGAGTGAAAAATCTTCATCCCTTTTTCACTCATGTGTCCGAGCCTACGATGCCATAATGCTGCATCTGCTCCTTTGGAAGTTAAAGCTTTAACAAAGTTAGAAATACCATTGCATAAATACAATGTACCAACCTTTTCGCCTTTTTCTATTACCAGGGCTCCTTTGGTGACCTTCCAAGCTTTATTTGTGAAAGTTGTCACGCAACCTTCACCGCCTAACTGCCCTGTTGAAATCAGATTTTTCTTTAGATCTGGAACATGCCTTACCTCCTTTAGTAGCCATTGGTTTCCATTCTGTTGTTTTACAAGAACCTTATCCATTCCAACAATTTTACAGGGTTTATCATCACCCAAACGAACTTGTCCAAAATCTCCTTGAACATAATCATGAAAGTATTTCTTATCAGGTGTGGCATGGAATGAGGCCCCTGAATCTAGCACCCAGGAATCAATAATATTTTCGAAAGAAAGAATCAAAGCATCTTGTAACACCTCACCTGTCACATTTGCTTCATGATAGTTTTCTTGCTGTGAATCTCCTTATTTTCCCTTCTGAGATCTACAGTCTTTCTTTAGGTGTCCTTTCTTTCCGCATTTCCAGCACACTATCCCCGATCTGGACTTGGATCGGCCTTTTCTTGATTTACTGCGATATCTTGAGCTCTTTCCTCTTTCCATTTTTCTTCCCTTAGACTCTGCACTCAAAGCATTACCCGATGTCTCACCGGAGCTTTTCCGTCACATTTCCTTGCTAAGGATAGCACCGACAACATCATCAAACTTTAAAGTACTAGATCCAGACACAGAGTTACTAATGGTCATTACTAAACCATTCCAACTTTCTGGTAACGAGCACAAGAATAACAGAGCTCTAACTTCTTCATCAAAGTTTACCCCTGCAGAACATAACTGACTTGTAACAGTATTAAAATCATTTAAGTGTTTTGCAACAGATCCACCTTCTGACATCTTCATATTAAATAATCGTTTCCTAAGAAATACCTTGTTTGAGGCCGAGGGTTTTTCATATAGTTTCTTCAACGCCTTAATCAAACCCTCTATCGTTGTTTCCTTCGAAATGTTGAAGGCGACCGACGCTGCGAGGCACAACCGTATTGTTCCGAGTGCCTCTCTATCGAGAAGGTTCCATTCTTCATCTGTCATACCCGTCGGCATCTTTGCTTTTCCGCCCAATGGTAGGTATAGATCTTTCTGATACAGATAAACTTCTATCTGCATCTTCCACAGTGAGAAGTTTTGGCCATTAAATTTCTCGACCCTAAACTTACCATCTTCCACCATTGCTCCCACTCGAATGAGGAACCCTTCTTTCCTGCTAGTTTATCAGCCAAATAGACCTTTGGCTCTGATACCAGTCATTAGAAAATTATATATTACGGAGCAATGGAACACATAAAATATTGCAAAAATATAAACACAGAAAATGCATAAAACAAGAGAGACATAGATATACGTGGTTCACCCAGTTTGGGCTACGTCAACCCCGAACAGCCAGTCCTTCTTTTCTATTATCCAGCAAAATGAAGAGACACAACCTACAGTAGATCCATTGTAATATCCTCTGTTTTCTCTCACAGCCTCACCTCTCCGTTTCTCGCTCAGAGAATACACATCTATATCATAGCCTCAAATACAATGCCCTCATACAAAGAGAGGGGTTGCCTTCTAGGGAAAAAAACCCTAAACTAAACATAAGTTCTACTGTCAGATCATCTGCCTAATGAACGGCTCAGATTGACAAGAAATTACTATACTTTTACAAGGCAATTTCCAGACCAAGGAGAAAGCACATCATGAATTATGGTTATTGTCAGATTTGCATCATTATGAATATTTGGAGCTGTGAAGTACACCCTTGGCAACATTTTCCCATTGAAGACCATACAACTGACCAAGTGATATTGAATAAAATTTTCCTCCTGTAAATTTTTGGGTGTGCGAACAAAATGCGGTAAAACTGTTTTCTTCTGGTCCATACCATCAATTATCAAACCCAAATATTTATTTGGATTATCATAACACTTCTTTCGATGCTTGTATAACTTTTTCCTTTCACTTGTTTGTTGTTCGCGATGGTCTTGAAGTTCTTTGACAATTGAATCTACACAACATAAAAGAAAGCCATTAAGAAATATGTTTTCATAGTTGATGACTATACAGTTTTAAAAGTTAAATTTATGAATGCTTACCTCTTTCTGACCCTTCACATTTGTCCCTTTTTGATTTAAGAGAAGCACATGTACTACAAATACCCATCCTTGTCTTCTTAGGAATACGAACATTGTTGAATTCTTTCTTCCATACCTTCATAAAAATATTGATATGTAATAAACCGACAATGTCCCTCAGCACCTTCTGCATATTCTTTGTATAAGTTGTAGATTTCTTGTCTTGAAAAATTATCTGGAATATGTATTGTCTCTCTATTTGGCATACACTCTCCATGCTTTGAAAAGAAATATTTCATCCATGACATTGCAGTATTTGATAATGGCCCAAATTGTCGTTTATGACGTACTTCTGAATAAAATGTGGGATCCTTTTCCAAATTTTCTTGAATTCTCGAGAGACAAAAATTCCCCATTGAATGAATCATTTTGAAAGCCTTTCTACAGATAAATAAAGACCCAATATGATAATCATAACCTAAAAATGTAGATTGCATGCACCCAACTAAATATGAAATTTGCATGCTTTTATTCATTGACAAATATCTCTTCCTTTTATCTAATGAAAATTTGAAATCCATATGTTTCAAGCAATCTTTTTGACAACATTCACTTGAAATGAGAGCACTGATAGAACTTCTTCTCGTCAGATATTCTTCTCTACCCCTTGTATAACTAGAACATCTTGCATTGATACGAAAAGATCTACTCCTACTCCTCGATACAATATTTCTTGGCAACATCTCCATCATTGGATCATCATTTGTATAAGCATTTTCATCATCATTAAGAAGAATGTTATCTACACTATGATCAGCTGTGCTTTTCAAATACTGACTTGGACGATATTCTTCATCTTCCCCTTCTTTAGTGCTACTGTCGTAGTCCTTAGAATTGGGACTAAATGGAAAATTTGACTCGATGTTTATTAGATATTCTTCCTCATGTGCATTGTCAGTGCTGCTCTCATAGTCCATAGAATTAGGACTACATCGAAAATGTGACTGTTTACTCACTGAAAATGCTACATACTGTCCTTTGTCACTGCTACTCTTATAGTCATTAGGATTAGGACTAAGTGCTTCATCCTGTCCTTCATCACTACTGCTCTCATAGTCCATAGCATTAGGACTAAGAGGACACCATGACACTCCATTCTTTTGAAATATTTCATCATGCTCTTCATCACTACTGCTCTCATAGTCCATAGGATTAGGACTAAGTGGACACCGTGACACTCCATTCTTTTGAAATTTGTCATCATGCTCTTCATCACTGCTGCTCTCATAGTCCATTGGATTAGGACTAAGAGGACACCGTGACACTCCATCCTTTTGAATTTTTTCATCACACTCTTCATTGCTGCTACTCTCATAGTCCATATGATTAGGACTAAGTGGACACCATGACACTTCATTATTTTGAAATTCTTCATCATGTTCTTCATCACTGCTACTTTCATAGTCCATAGGATTAGGACTAAGTGGACATTGTGACACTCTATTTAGTTGAAATTCTTCATCACTGTTGCTCTCATAGTCCATTGGATTAGGACTAAGAGGAAACTGTGACACTCCATTCTTTTGAAACTTTTCATCATGCTCTTCATCACTGTTTCTCTCATAGTCCATAGGATTAGGACTAAGTGGACATCATGACACTCCAATCTTTTGAAATTCGTCATCATGCTCTTCATCACTGCTGCTCTCATAGTCCATAGGATTAGGACTACGAGGACACCATGACACTCCATTCTTTTGAAATTCATCATCATGCTCTTCATCACTGCTGCTCTCATAGTCCATAGGATTAGGACTAAGAGGGCACTGTGACACTCCATTCTTTTGAATTTTTTCATCATGCTCTTCATCACTGTTGCTCTCATAGTCCTTAGGACTAGGACTAAGTGGACACCGTGATGCTCCATTCTTTTGAAATTTGTCATCACGCTCTTCATCACTACTGCTCTCATAGTCCATAGGATTAGGACTAAGAGGACACCATGACACTCCATTCTTTTGAAATTTCTCATCATGCTCTTCATCACTGTTTCTCTCATAGTCCTTAGGATTAGGACTAAGTGGACACTGTGACCCTCCATTCTTTTGAAATTCGTCATCATGCTCTTCATCACTACTGCTGTCATAGTCCATAGGATTAGGACTAAGAGGATACCATGACACTCCATTATTTTGAAAATTTTCATCATGCTCTTCATCACTGTTTCTCTCATAGTGTTGGAGAGGTAAATCCCCTCTACAGATAGAGGCGATCCCTACTAGCCCAGAACGGGTCTAGTAACAATCAAACAATTTTATCACGCAAGTTCCTAACTGCAAATAAAAGGTAGGTGATGAAGACCTACTTGAGATCCAATGCTTTAGTTTGTAGAAGAGACGTCGCCCACATTCCTTTGCCTTGGCCGGTCATGATCCTCCACTATCCACGTGAATGGACACCTACACACAAAGAGAACAACACAAACACAAGTGTGAAATCTAATATATGCAATTATACATCAATCAGGAAGGATATAATTCAACATCAACCATTACAAGTACAACAAGAATGGAACCATAATGATAGTCATCTATTATTAATAATCAACAAAGGAGAATACAACTAGCGTCCTGACGTCAAGTC
>APFE030068976.1:74860-87144 GCA_000404065.3 Pinus taeda
CGACAGGAAGTGATCTTGATCGAAGGTGGGCCATAATGTTTCCCACATCATCGACACGAGACAGAGAAGGACAATATGTTTTGTGTGAGATATCGGAGGGAGGTTGAGTATTCTTGCAGAGGCCAACTTCTCTTGAACATATCGGCAGCACAATGACAGATTTGGTAGTATTTGAGGTCAAATGATCAGGGGTAATGATGACGAGACGATGAGCAGATGAATGGTCAAATAAGATAACCCAAACCCATGGAGGCAAATGTGAAGCGAGATGAGATGTCCCCACCTAGACAGAAATGCAGAAAGTGCCATGTTCAAGAGCGACATACTGCCGGTGACGACGATTATGATTCCTTTATTCCCCCACCATTTCTGGCGAGTACCTCGGTTATTTTTGGATGACAAGCTTGACGGGGATAGCATATGCTTGAGGGGCGTCATTTCGACGGAATCCGATGTCATTAAGTTTTAACGAGTCTGACAAAGGAAGAACTCGACGTCTTTTCATGTTTAGAGAGTTTGAAAAGACAGTGAAAAGAAGACTCCAGGGGTGTCCTTTTTCGTAAATTTGTGTCTCTCGAGCCCGAAAAAGTATAAAACGATGCTCGAAAGAACCGCCCGATCATTACGACCGGTAGTACTTTTCGTGAATAGTGACATCGATCTGAAAAAGTAAAAAAGCGACCGATATCACGTCATTTCGTTTCCATTAACGAACCTGAAACGACAAGGGTCTGACGATCTTTTCATTCTTTATACGGTCGGAAAAAGAGTTTGAAAATGACCGCCTCTTATTTATGTTTAACGAGTCAAGAGGAATAACTCGACAATATTTTCATGTTTAGTGAGTCAGAAAAGAGCTAAAAGATGACTCCATAGTGACTTTTTCGTGTATTTACCGAGTCTGAAAAAGTATAAAATACAACTTGTTTCACCGTTGAAGCTGCGTAAAAGACCTGTCGCCGCACAAGAAGTAAACGTAAAACCCATTTTCGACCAAAAAAATACATTAAAATATTAAAAAAAAAAAACCTTTTTAAACCAAAAAATGACTTAAAAAGCTTATAAATAGGGTGAAAATGTAAAATTAGAATTACTTTTACCATTTTACCTCTTGAAGAGTGAAAATGGTCCATTTGGGAGGCAAACTTCAAGCGGCGAATACGACCAATCCGTGCAACCATTCACGACCTCGTCAGTTCCAGGTAAGAGGCGCTTCACTTAGCTCCATTTTCATACCATTTTTTATTCATTTAGTTCCTGATTGGGTCCCAGCAAGGGGGAATTTCAAAATTACGGCTTCGCCCCATTGGCGCGGGTATCTAGCGCGGACCCGCGCTAATGGGGTGAAATACCCAAGGGAGCTGCGCCATTAGCGCGACTGTTTTAAGAATAGTCGCGCTAACCGCGCGACCCAAGTTTTTACATGTTTTTACCTTTTCAAATTGAAATTCCCCTGGATTATGAATTGTCCAATGTCCTAATGAAGGTAAATTTGTCCTTGTGGGTGCAAGAAATAGGTCAAAAAGGTGGTAGAATGGAAAGAGCGAGAACATGACATTGTGGATGCTTTAGCCATTGAGGATGAAGGGTGCATGAACGCCTTGAGGGATTGTGGCCTTAAGAAATTCTTCCTCACATCATACATGCGGTCACAACTTGAGTTGCTCCAGTTTATCATTGATGCTTGGGACGTAGATGACCAAGTGTTTCGTCTGCAGAATCAGACCTTAGAGCTCGAGGTCTCCGATGTATACTTCATCACGGGATTATCACGGAGAGGGGCGGTTCCTATTCTGACTGGTAGTAGACCTTATGGGGAGAAGGTTGGTGAAGTGAAAGCTCGAGTGTGCCCGGAAGCACAATTCGGGCAGCGGAGTGCTAAGGTGTTAATCAACACCATTTGGGATTTGACTCTGAAAGCCATCCTCTTCACCATCACACGCGCAACTGGGGTACAAGCGCCCCACGAGGCCAGCAAGAACCACCTGATCCTAGCGACTGAATGCCTCAGTCCGACCATCTTTAACTGGGTTGCAGCTGTGACTACTAACATTAAGAGGCAACTCACAAATTGCAAGCGAGCGGAGACGAAACAATTTGCATATGGTTTGATCGTGGTATCGTTCTTCCTGGAACAAATACCACTCTTCCAGATTCAGAGAGCTGTGGTGTCAGATCCATTGCCACAAGAGCCTAGAATGGCTCGCTGGGCAGCATTGATGCCCAGAGGAGGAGGAGGCCAGGAGATGTCATGGCATCCCGAGTTCTTCATATGGCTCTGACGACAGCTGATCGTGATCCAGGATTGGCCGTATGCAGGGACCAGTTTCATGGGAGACCCAGACCTTCCACTACCAGAGTGGGAGGAATGGGAGGAGGAGCTAGGTATGAACTCCTTGATTTTGATGTTTTCATTTTTTTTTTGTCTTTTTAAATACATGCCTGTTCTAATGATGATTATATATGTATGTAGATGTGGGGCCAGAGCGACCAGCCGGGCTATCCCCTACAGCGCGAAGAGGCCAATACGCAGCCGACCCACAGGCAGGAGGTGTCGTGGGGGAGGAGCTGATACAGAATCTCGAGGGGCTTGCCCAAGGGATTCCCGGTTATGCCAGATTGGCAGATGTTCCTTTCTCTTACCAGAGGCACACAGTAGGGGTGCCGACTCGCGTCCATCGTCTGTTGAGACGATTGGTGCGAGCGGTGATGTGCTATCATGAGCACCATCGTGCTTAGACTCCTAGGCTTTATTTTCTGCATATTTTTTGAGAGACATGTGTCTTAGATGTACGGAGGACACAGACTCTATCCAGACATGTACATTGTATTTTTTGAGCGCCTCAGTGCGCCACACGATATATCTATATATATATATATATTAAATATATATAATGTTTTGTTTTTATTGTTCTCTTATGCTTTGTATATGTTGTTTAACATATTATGCAAATGCGGTCCAATACATAGTAGCTAATGCATCGCTTACTGCATTAAGTCTTCTTGATGTGATGATAAGAATGTAATCAACAATCTCTTTCCAATAAACTTAAAGTAAATTACAACCTTAAAATCCGATGATCTCTGACGAATATCGTCTGTTTGAGCATGGTGACTAACAAGTTTGCGAATCTAAGTTCCAAACCAATCGCGGATTCCCAGGTTATCGCCTCGGCTAATAATATCTAATTACAGCACTTATTCAGCCCACATTGTTCGTTGTTACAACCCAGACAACCCTTGGAATATCTACTACTCTCCATGAGGTCGTAGTCACCCAGCCGCAGATGACAGATTGCGAGTACTACGGGAAGCACCATCAGCGAAACCAACGTAAGGTGATCCAGACATCTGTTCAAGAAGCAAAAGACACAATAAGCTGAAATCACGCCGACACACTGAGATAAAAACTAAATAAACACGCACACACACAACACACTCTTAAAAGCATATGCATGTACAAAATAAGAGAGAGTGCCTGGACTCAGGCATAATATTTCTTAAGATACAGCCCATTCCGGGGCCTGTCCAGGGGATTGCCTTCATAATCTATCAGCTCATAGGCACCCTTTTGTAAAACTCTTTTCACAATATAGGGCCCATGCCACATTGGCTCGAGTTCTCCTACCCCCAGCTTATCGTTAGCTTGATCGTAGAGCAGTACTAGATCTCCCTCGATGAAAGAGCGGGGATTAACAGCATTATCGAAGTGAGTTTTCACTCGCTTCTTTTGAGCTTCGATAGCTAGGGAGGCTAGACGGCGTGTCTCATCCAGTCATTCCAAGTAAAGAAGTCGCTCTTCTACAGGAGTAGTATCGGGGAGTAACTCGACGACTAATTTGAGTGAAGGAATCTCACACTCAATGGGAAGGGTCGCCTCCAGTCCATATACTTACTGAAAAGGGGTGAAACCGGTGGCGTCCTTCACGGAGGTCCGGTAGGCCCACAAAGCGGAGAACAACATCAAATGCCAACTAGACTTGTGGATGCCAACAGTTCTTTGAAGAATCGTGACCAAGACCTTGTTCACGGCTTCCACTTGACCGTTTGCCTGAGGATAGTACGCAGTCGAACTATCATGCCTAAGACCTAGTTGGGTTGTTAACTCAGCCATCATATGATTACGAAAATGTTTTCCGTGATCAGTGACAATGGCTTGTGGAACTCCGAACTGCGAAATAACATGGTTAAACAGAAACTGTGCTGCGGTGTGACCGTCTTCAGACAATGTAGGCATCGCCTCGGCCCATTTCGTAAAGTAATCTATAGAAACGATGATGTAACCATGCCCCCTGGCCGAGCGAGGGTTACATGTCACATAATCGATGCCCCATTTGGCAAAGGGACCGACGGTTACAACGGGGTGCAGCGGGGCAGGGGGCGCACACATCTTGCGTTGGTAAATCTGACATTCGTGACAAGAACGGACGGCAAGAATGCAGTCCTTAAAAATGGAAGGCCAGAAGTAGCCAGCACGAAGGATTTTCTGTGCGGTGGCATATCCAGACATGTGACCGCCACAAGCACCAGAGTGGCAGTCATTTAGAACTCTTTCAGCTTCTTCGAATGTTAAGCATCGGCGAAGAATCGAATCAACACCGAGATGATACAGGGTGTCCCCAACGATGCGATATGGTTGGGCTTGGTGTTGAATCCGTCGACGAGCGTCTTTCGGGGTCTCGGGACGGAAGGAGGACATCTGTAAGTAGACAATGATGTCCCTGTACCAAGGATCAAGGGTGCTGATAAGGAAAAGAGTTTCGTCTGGAATAGAATCCTCTATCTGAGAGGAAGTAGCGGCAGATGGCAAGGAACACAAAAGTTCAGCGAAGACGAGTGATTTCTTGGACTTGGCAGCAGTAAATTCCAAGTTAAACTCTTGGAGGATGACGATCCACTTTGAGTATTTTCCCCCCAGCAATTGTCGTGAAAGAATGTAGGTCATGGGGTTGCAATCCAAGATCACCGTCGTAGTACGCAACAAAATTTAGTGACGGAATCGTTGGACAGCGCAGACAGCAGCGAGGGCCAACTTCTCGACATATGCATATCGAGTCTCTGTATCTAGTAAGTTGCGACTAAGGTAGTAAATGACATGTTCAATGCCACCTTCCGTCTTCGACCAAAACCATACCGATGGTGGTGTTGGCAACGACCAAATATAGTGCATAGTCACGATGATAATTTGGAGGCTGCAACAAAGGGGCGGAGACCAGCAGAGTTTTGAGATGAGCAAAAGACTCCTTGGCTATGGCATCCCATCGAAATGGGGTGTCACGCTTAAGTAACCGGGTAAAACCCTTTGCCACTTCGGCATAGTTTGGGATGAATCATCTTAGAAAATTAGCTTTTCCCTGCAAGCTCTGCAATTGCCGCAAAGTAGCAGGGGGAGGAAGATTCACAATTGCCTCAACTTTAAGGGGATCCAAACGGATGCCTTCTCGGGAGACGATAAACTCGAGAAGTCGACCAGATTCGACGCAGAAGACACAGTTATGCGGATTTAGTAGGATATTATAGTGTCGACAACGAAGAAAAATTTCACGAAGATGCGATGGGTGGTCTGCGCGCTTAGCTGAATGAGCGGGGAGGTCATCCAGGTAAGGCTGTACGATGTGACGGATATCGTGGAAGGCATAAGACATCGCACGCTGAAAGGTAGCGCCGACATTCTTAAGACTAAAGGGGAGCTTTTTGTAAGCAAAAGTGCCCCACGGACAGATAAAGGCCGTCTTGTGTTGATCAGCAGGGGCGATATTAATCTGGTTGTAACTAGAGAAGCCGTCCATAAATGAATATATTTCGCTGCCCGCACACTCGTCAATGAGTTGGTCAATGAACGGTGTGGGGTAGTTGTCTTTTGGGCAAGCTCGATTAATGTCGCGGTAATCGACACAGACGCGAACGATACCCTGTTTTTTATCTACAGGGACAATATTTGAGACCCAATCTGTCAGTGGGATAGGATAAATGAATCCAGCTTTAAGAAGTTTTTCAACTTCTGCTTTGATAGCTGCCGCCTTACGGGGGTGCACGGGACGCAGACGCTGACGAACAGGTTTGGCCCCGGGATACGTAGGTATCTCGTGCACCACTATGGATGTATCAATACCGGGCATTTCTTCGTAGGACCATGCAAAAACATCACGAAATTTGTGGAAAAGTGTGATGTATATCTGAATCTCCTCAGGAGTGCAAGTGACTCCTATATAAATGTTCTTGACAATCCCTGGCTTAACAAAGATGTCGATGGGTTGCGTTTGCGTGATGTTCCCTAAATTCCCTTCAGACGATGTATGGTAAATTTGGATGGGCGTCTGAAGAGGCTGAGAAGGGAGACATGGAGACAACCGCTCGAGACAAAGCAGTGTTTCCCGGAGGGTAGGGAGAAAGGAGGAATGGTGGTGAAGAGGGGACCACGGACGTTCTTCCAGAGACATAGTCTCTATGATAGCCTCATCGGAAGGAAATATTTCCTTTAATGGATCCGAGGAGGTGTATCCTCCAAACCAGGGGGGAAATCATCTGAGTCAAGAGCCACACTCGAAGCAGTGGGTTGATCATGAGGGGCCGATGCAGCAACAATTTCGATGTAGTTGAGCTCGGCTGGAATCAACGGTATCTCCTTACCCCAAGATTCTATCTGGTCGATGGGGGGAAGGGCCCAAGGATCAGAACGAACTGAGATCATGGAGATCGAGGCGAGGTTGGGAGGTGGGAGGGAGAAAACACCCATAAGGGCGGGTTCTTTGAAGAGCCCGGCTCCCACACTCTCAAACGGAATGGAGGTATGCTCAACGAACGGTACATTCCCCTCAGAAGAGGAAGCGAAGAAAGAAAGCTGGTCAACCGTGACAATTTTCCCCTGATGAGGGAAACGAATGACACGGAAGAGGGATGAAGCCACGGCATGCATGGAATACGTCCAACTCCGGCCCAGAAGGAGCTTATATGTGAGATTTCAACAACCTCAACTTCTACTTCCACGGTCTTCCCTTCTAAGGTGATTGGTAATCGTTGAAGAATACCATAAGGACAAGATTCTCTCCCATCGAAAGCTTCCAAGGTCGTTGGAGACTGGCTCAGAGTCGGGGACCCGATCGCTTTCCAACAAGCAATAGAGATAATGCAGGTTGATGCGCCTTCATGAATAATTGTACGATGGATTGTTTTGGAATTGATGACGACTTGAATGAGAAAAGCGATCTGATGAGGCAGTCGAGGAACATGGCTCTCGAGGTCGAAGGTAATCAGATCCGAATCCGCTGGGTCGATGCCACCGATGGCCGATAGCAGGGACTTCCTCTGGGGGGGGCAACTCTGAAGAACCTCTAAGGCAGACATAGCCGACGGAGCCTGCGCTAAGTCCTCTACGATGCTGTAGTGCTGGGCAGCACGAGCATTCGGATTGTAGGAAGATCTTATGAGTACCCCTTTAGGAGGGGGTCACATTGTCGTCTCAGTACTTGGTCTCTCGATATGGAGGGGACCAGAGCTGGACGAAGGAGCACTTGAGGGAACCTCTGGCTCCTTCCCATAGGACGACGGATACTCCTTTGCTCGAGTCGTTACATGAACGGGAATAGATCCAGCCATGAAGACTTGGGAACCGAAGGGAGAAGAAGACGGATCAGCCACCATTTGAGTTTGCTGAGAAGGAAAAGGCTCTTTAAGAATCGCAGGAACCCCAGGAGCACCCTTTAACAAACGACTAACTTCGGACCGCCTGGGGCAGTCCTTAGTATAGTGTTCCTCTTCACAAATGAGGCAAGGATACTTGGGTTTGCGCTTGGCTCCTTCCTCGGCTGGAGGTTTGGAGGATCCCTGTTTAGGTTGCTCGGATTTATTTTTTCCTTTTCCCTTTTTCTTTCCTTTTGAGGCCTTGCCCACCGTGGTGGACTGGACGGCGTTGACCTTGGAAGTGTTACTAGAATTTGAACCACCCTGAGAAGTGTTTTCATTAGATGCACTTGACTTTTGCTTCCCATGGTTTGACGATGATTTTCTAGAGGCCGGGTTCACAGAGCCAATGACTCCATCGACAGATGGCTTCGGCGGAGCCTTGAATGTACCGGGCCTTGGGGCGTCCGGCAAATACTCATACAAGGTACCAGACTGAGAGTAAACTAAGTCCAGGTACTGAGCGCGCGCGATTTCTTGCTCTTCAGTCACACAGGCTCCCATAGCAATGTCCTCTGCAATCTTAGGGACAAAGGAAGTCATGAACCAGTCGGTGAGGAGTTGATCAGGAATCCAAAACTTGATCAACCTGTGATGCCTTCTCCATTCATGTATATGATCGGCGATATGCGTAGCTATATCCTGCTTAAGAGACGTAAGGAGGTGAGTCCCTGTCTCGTACCGAATGGGTAACTGAAAGTGAGTAAGGAATGCCATGGCCAATGAGTTAAAATCTTGAAATGACGCGTGGGTCAATTAAATATACCATTTAGCGGCAGAACCAGTGAGATTCCTCTGAAAGAGGCGAAGTTGAATCGAGTCATCAAGCCATGAATTAGACGAACAACATAAGTGATACGTCATCACATGAGCTTGAGGGTCCTCTCCGGCTTTTCCGTCAAATTTGGGACAATCACTAGGTATCTTAGTTGGAACTGGTAGCCATTGCAGATTATGTAAAATGGGATCATTTGTTAACTTCGACACATCGGGCAGTTCCAACGTCGCTAGAAATGGTAGCTGCGGGTTAAAGGACATTTGTCCCGGATATGTGGTAGAGCCAGAATTCTATCCAGTTCCTGTTTGCCCCCACTGACCTTGTCCCGATGGACCAAGTCCAAAAGGGCCTTGTCCAGAAGGATTTTGTCCATAAGGGTTGTTTCCAGAACCGGGTGATTGATACTGGTTCTACCCCCCAGCGCCCCATTGGTTATCATACTGGCCAGCATGTTGTTGATAATTTTGATAAGGGTTACCCTGCGGCTGCTAGTAATTTTGATACGGGGTATATTGATTTTGCCCCTGGGGTTGCTGGTATCCATACTGAGCCTGGGAACCAGGCGGCATTTGATGAGCATATTGGGATTGATACCCACTTGAATACGGGGGTTGGGATTGGTACCCACCCGAATAAGGAGGCTGGGATTGATACCCACCTGAATAAGGAGGCTGGGATTGATACCCACCTGAATAAGGAGGCCGGGATTGGTACCTGCCTGAATAAGGAGGCTGGGATTGGTACCCACCTGAATGTTGGGCCATCTGGCCGGAAGGTTTTCCTGGTCGGATCTGAGACGGCCCCGTTAGCCCAGAAGGTCGAGCTTGCTGAGCGAGGGGCTGCCCTTGCGCAACCGAAGATTGTCCTTGTAGACCAGATGGTTGTTGAGCGGTAGGCTGGCCTTGCTGTCCGTAAGGCTGGCCCCCTTGCCCAGAAGGGTGGCCTTGCTGGTTTCCCGGTTGACCTTGCTGACCGTAAGGTTGTCCCTGGTTCCCACAGTGTTGCCCCGAAGGGTAGCCCTGTTGGGACCCAGGTTGTCCTTGCTGAGCATTGGGTTGTCCCGGGTTTCCAGAAGGTTGCCCAAGATACATGAAAGATGGACCACTAGAGGCTAAAGGTTGTCCCTAATAGGGTTGTCCTTGCGGGCCTCTTTGTTGACCTGGGTAATTCTGGCCATAATACTGCTGCCCTTGATTAGGCTGCGAGTAAGACGGTTGACCCTGGTAGGGTGGTCCTTGAGATGGCTGTCCTTGACCTTGATGGTACTAGCCACCGCAATATCTGGCAGTACCCCAAGCCACGTTCAATGGAACGGAAGTCTCAACATAAGGCTCTTCAGGCAAGGAGGTATACAAATAATGATTCTTAGGATCATAATAGGGGCCTTGCCCACCTGGGTTCTGGACATTACGCAAGTACTGGGAATATGCCTCCTCTATCGTCATAGGATCAGAAGGAGGACGGGCACCACATGCAGGGTGGAAAACTCTAGCAGTATGTGTCGATTTACCACTTTGTACTGGACCTCGAGATGGGCTTGCAGCAGAAGTGACAACAAAAGATGTTGTAACGGCACTAACAACAGGAGTTGATGTCGCGACACAGACGGTCGGATTGGTTGGGACTGCTGTAACAGAAGTATGGTGAACTTGGGAAACAAACGGTCCTGTGGTAGGGACGATGTTTTGATCCCACATAGAAGAGGAAGCCGCAGAGTTCATAGCATCCCTTAGAGATCTGTAACGTGCAAGCACCGTGATACCGAGAGGTGTAACGGTGTAGGGCATAAAGATGACTGGGGATGTAGCCGAAATGGGAGTATCAATACTCGACATAACGAGCGTCCCACTCGACACAGGAGATGTATCCTCCATATCGGAAGAAGCCATCTGAGATGCAACACCAACAGGAGTAGTGGGAAAATCCTCTTCAGAGGGTTCCCAAACAGGGTTCCAAAACAAGTCGTAAAGCTCGTCCTCTGGAGCTCGAGAGTTCAACGGTTGGATACTCGGAACAATAGGAAGAGTATCACAAACCGGTGTCTCAGGGGCAATAGAAGATGGAGACCCTTGGTCACTTGGGACAGGAGACGGGATCGATGGATCCGCCAGGATGATCAAACAAAGACCCTAAGGAAACTAACGCTAAGAGACCCTACTCAAAACTAAACGCAAACAAGATCTACCAAGGTGAATGTTATCGTGGCCGAATAATTTTTTATGACATTAGGACACAACTTGACCTTTTCATGTTTTAAGAGTCGAGAAAAGGACAAAAGATGACTCTGGTCGCCTTCGAATGTTTAAAGAGCCCGAAGTGACAAATGCTCAATAGAGCCTTTTCTTTTACAGAGTCCGAAAAGGATCAAAAAGTGACTGCTCTAGAGAAACTAGGCAAGGGGTTTACCAGACAATCCATAAAACTGCTTTATATTACCTTGGCAATTCGTATGAATAAACCAAGGACTTCCATAGTGCAGTCATCTTCCTGAATGTTAGTGTTCGGTGGTACGGCTTGTAAGGCCAGACACGGCTCCTATGATCAAGATGCAAAACCTATGGTCTCCCCCATATTATACGCGACGGTACGTGGGAGCCCAGTCCGATACTAGACCACATCGAACCACACCAGGAGGAATCACCCAACCTTAATGTGGAAAAAGTGACATAGGTTTAACGACGCCGGAGCACGTCTCTAGCCTAGACCTCTAGAATGTTTGCGTTATGTTCCAATGCGTTTTTAAGTTGATTCAGTTTATTTTATGGTTGATCTTTAGTTAAGTTTCAATTTTAGGTCCTACCATATGTGATCTTTCACAATTTCCTAGATGCAAGCTACATGCCAAAGAAAGCCATTTCGTTCGATGAATCCTAACTATGAGAAGGTTAAGAATTTCAATCAAACAAAATGAACACAATCAATCAAACACCCTAATGCAGTTAATGGCAAATAAATAAAATTTTTTCTTTTCAATAATACAAATAATGAAAAGTTCTATTCCATTCACTATTAAAAGCAAAAGAGACTATTTGATTTTTCCCTTTCTATAAGCACAATGCACTAGAATGAATTTTGAAAGATAACAACACTGAGCAAAGAGGAAAATTCACTCAATGAAGACACAATGAAATCCCAAGACACTAAAACAGTTCTCCAAATCGAAAGGAAAACAAAGGCTTTGCACAAGTTATGTGATCTAAGCTCAAACAAGGTTAGAATGAAATCCAATCAAGCGAGAGGAAGTCACTCGGAAATCAATCAGAAAAACTTCAACAATCACTGAACAGGTGTGAAAAGCAATCACATGGTTAACTGGACAATCAAAGAACCCAAAACTCACACGGGAGGCTCGACACACACGGCCACTAGATGCCCTAGGGTTAAGGTGTGAAATCGATGAAAAGAAGAAAACACCCGAAGGACAAAGGTTGAGAACCAGTCAAATAGGGCTAAAACACACTCCAGCAACTGAAAAAGAGGTGGCAAAATGCAAATCCAAGCTCAGACATCAGGCAAACAAGTGGACTAAAAAACTAAAAGGCCTGGCGTGACTGTCAGGCTGTAACTTGCGCTAAACAGGGATTGGCGCGGGTTTGTCAGTTAGCAACAAGGGCCACTAGCGTGATTGTGAAGGCAAAAACCGTGCTAACAAAGTTTTCCAATTTCAAAAGAAAAATACGCAGTCCAGGGATTGGGTCACAATCTCTAAGCAAGTCAGGAAGCAAGGGGCAGCAAGAAATTCAATTCCAAAAGCTTATCTAAGCAAGCAAACAAGAGAAAACCAAAGAGGCAAGACAAACTCCAAATTGTTCAGTTCGTAAACCAA
>APFE030068976.1:88119-111006 GCA_000404065.3 Pinus taeda
GCTCTCTCTCTCTTTAGTGACAAAGTCTCCTTACTTAGGGAAAGCCTTATGGATACAAAGAAGGCTTCTTGCAACTCCAACCTTTTGATATCTTCCTTTCAGCACAAGTATTGCCACAAGAGTCAAAGCTATCAGAACTAGAACTAGCTTGCTCAAGCCATGGGAACAAGCTTTTATAGAGGAAAAGGAAGAGATAAGGTCAATCCCCCACAATAATGGATTTGGCTTCATCACTTGGAAACTTCCATGGAATGGTGGAAAACTACTTTCCATCCAAGGAGATTCGAAGCCAAACCATCCTCACTCAACTTGGAATCAGTTTGGTGAATGAGTTGGATAGAACCTTTAGAGGTTTGAGTGGTTGAAAACTTTGCCCAAAATGGTTGGTGTGATTGCGACTCTGGGACAGAGCACTAATGGCGCGCCCTTTCATTAGGATTTTCCCCATTGGCGTGGGCATAACACAGGGCACCAGCGCTAATGCAAAAAGGGTTGTTTTTAAGGGAAATGAGGAGGAGATGTCTTAAGGGCATATGAAGCTCATGTTTAGAGGTGAATAAGGCAAGTGGTTTCAAGTCTTGTCACTTCTCACAAGTCCCGGAATGGGTCCTCCAAGATGCGGGAGAGGGGTAACAGGGACGGTGACAAACGGTGACAAATTACTGTGTAACAGATGCCCCCCAAAGCATGAGGCCCGAGAGAGAGGGGTGAAGTGCTTTACAAGAACATGTGTGACTGAAACACTACCGCTGGAGAACCTATGAAAAGAAGTACAACTGATATCTCAAGTACATGATATATATGTGGTATGGGCGCAGCCATCCATAACAGAGTATAAAACTGGATCCCAGGCATGGACGCAGCCATCCGATGAGGATCTATGAATGGACTCTGGTATGGTCGCAGCCATCCAACGAATGAGTCATGTAATGATTACAAAAATCCACAAAATGAAACCCGGATGTAAATATGCACAATCTGGGGTCTTGCGCTCCAACTCGACCCGAACATAGTACAAGCTCAAGCATGTGAATATAGGAGTTGAAGTCGAACATGCATGAACATCGTCTGATTACCAGTCAATGATGAAAACTGTTAACAGATGCGAGAGGTGCCACCAATAATGATGATGGTCCTCAAGGTACTATAGGTACAATCCACGACGTGTGAACCAATGAGCCGGTGTCAAACACTCGTAGAATCATCCGATCGGAGGCCAATGATGAAAACCTCACGTCGAACACGAAGAACCTGCCATTGAGGTATGCAGGCTCCAAGGTACCTGAAGGGAGTCTCTAGGTCACTTTCCTGGAAAATGAGCTGATGTCGACAGGAAGTGATCTTGATCGAAGGTGGGCCATAATTGTTCCCACATCATCGACACAAGACAGAGAGGGACAAGATGTTTTGTGTGAGATATCCGAGGGAGGTTGAGTATTCTTGCAGAGGCCAACTTCTCTTGAACATATCGGTGGCACAATGATGAATTTGGCAGTATTCGAGGTCAAATGATCAGGGGATCATGATGACGAGACGATGAGCAGATGAGTGGTAAAATAGGATAACCCAAACCCATGGAGGAAAATGTGAAGCGAGATGAGATGTCCCCACCCAGACACGAATGCAAAAAGTGCCATGTTCAAGAGCGACATACGGTCGATGACGACGATTATGATTCCTTTATTCCCCCACCATTTCTGGCAAGTACCTCAGTTATTTTTGGGTGGCAAGCTTGACGGGGATAGCATATGCTTGAGGAACGTCATTTTGACAGAATCCGATGTCATTAAGTTTTAATGAGTCTGACAAAGGAAGAACTCGGCATCTTTTCATGTTTAGAGAGTTTGAAAAGACAGCAAAAAGAAGACTCCAGGGCTGTCCTTTTTCGTAAAGTTGTGTCTCTCGAGCTCGAAAAAGTATAAAACGATGCTCGAAAGAACCACCCGATCATTAAGACCGAAGATTACTTTTCGTAAATAGTGACATTGATCCGAAAAAGTAAAAAAGCGATCGATATCACATCCTTTCGTTTCCACTAACGAACCTGAAATGACAAAGGTCCGACAATCTTTTCATTCTTTATACGGTCGGAAAAAGAGTTTAAAAACGACCTCCTCTTATTTACGTTTAACGAGTCAAGAGGAATAACTCGGAAATCTTTTCACGTTTAGCGAGTCAGAAAAGAGCTAAAAGATGATTCCATAGTGACTTTTTCGTGTATTTACCGAGTTCGAAAAAAGTATAAAATACAACTCGTTTCACCATCGAAGCTGCGTAAAAGACCTGTCGCTGCACAAGAAGTAAACGTAAAACCCATTTTCGACCAAAAATACATTAAAATATATAAAAATAACCTTTCTAAACCCAAAAAATGAGTTAAAAGCTTATAAATAGGGTGAAAATGTAAAATTAGAATTACTTTTACCATTACCTCTTGAAGAGTGAAAAAAATCCATTTGGGAGGCAAACTTCAGGCGGCGATTACGACCAATCCGTGAAACCATTCTCGACCTCGTCAGCTCCAGGTAAGAGGCGCTTCCCTTAGTTCCATTTTTATACCATTTTTTATTCATTTAGTTCCTGATTGAGCCCCAGCAAGAGGGAATTTCAAAATTAGGGCTTCGCCCCATTGGCGCGGGTAGCTGGCGCGGACCTGCGCTAATGGGGTGAAATACCCAAGGGAGCCGCGCCATTAGCGTGACTGTTTTAAGAAAAGTCACGCTAACTGCGCGACCTAAAATTTCGCTTATATTTACCCATTCAAATTGAAATTTACCTGGATTATAAATTGTCCAATGTCCTAATAAAGGTAAATTTGTCCTTGTGGGTGCAGGAAACAGGTCAAAATGGTGGTAGAATGGAAAGAGTGAGAACATGACATTGTGGATGCCTTAGCCATTGAGGATGAAGGGTGCATGAACGCCCTGAGGGATTGTGGCCTTAAAAACTTCTTCCTCACATCATACATGCGATCGCAACCTGAGTTTCTCCAGTTTATCATTGATGCTTGGGATGTAGACGGCCAAGTGTTTCGTCTACGGAATCAGACCTTAGAGCTTGAGGTCTCTAATGTATACTTCATCATGGGATTGTCACGGAGAGGGGCGGTTCCTATTCTGACTGGTAGTAGACCTTCTGGGGATAAGGTTGGTGAAGTGAAATCTCGAGTATGCCCAAAAGCACAATTCGGGCAGCGGAGTGCTAAGGTGTTAATCAACACCATCCGGGATTTGACTCTGAAAGCCATCCTCTTCACCATCACACGTGTAGCTAGGGTACAAGCACCCCACGAGGCCAGCAAGAACCACCTGATACTTGCAACTGAATGCCTCAGTCTGACCATCTTTAACTGGGTTGCAGCTGTGACTACTAATATCAAGAGGCAGCTCACAAATTGCAAGTGAGCAGAGACGAAACAGTTTGCATATGGTTCGATCGCGATATCATTCTTCCTGGAGCGAATACCACTCTTCCAGATCTAGAGAGCCGTGGTGGCAGATCCATTGCCACAAGAGCCTAGAATGGCTCGCTGGGCAGCATTGATGCCCAGAGGAGGAGGAGGCCAGGAGATGTCATGGCATCCCGAGTTCTTCATATGGCTCCGTCGATAGCTGATCGTGATCCAGGATTGGCCGTATGCAGGGACCAGTTTCATGGGAGACCCAGACCTTCCACTACCAGAGGGGGAGGAATGGGAGGAGGAGTTAGGTATGAACTCCTTGATTTTGATGTTTTTCATTTTTTTTTGTCTTTTTTAATACATGCTTGTTCTAATGATGATTATATGTACATGCAGATGTGGGCCCGGAGCGACCAGCTGGGCTATCCCCTACAGCGCGAAGAGGCCAACCCGCAGCCGACCCTCAGGTAGGAGGTGTCGTGGGGGAGGAGCTGATACAGAATCTCGAGGGGCTTGCCCAAGGGATTCCCGGTTATCCCAGATTGGCAGATGTGCCTTTCGCTTATCAGAGGCACACAGTAGGGGTGCCGACTCGCGTTCACCGATAGCTGAGACGGTTGGTGCGAGCGGTGATGTGTTATCATGAGCACCACCGTGCTTAGACTCCTAGGCTTTATTTTCTGCATATTTTTTGAGAGACACGTGTCTCAGATGTACGGAGAAACACAGACTCTATCCAGACATGTACATTCTATTTTTTGAGTGCCTCAGTGCGCCACACGATATATATATATATATATATATATATATAATATATAACACATGGTGTATGTTATTTTATCTTATGCTTCCCTATCATTGATTTACATATTATGCAATGTCTTCCAACACATAGTTAGCTAATGCATCGGTTACTGCATTAAGTCTTCTTGGAATGTGATGATAAGTAATGTAATCAAAATCTCTTTCCAATAACTTAAAACGTAAATACAACCTTAAAATGCGATGATCTCTGATGGAATATCGTCCGTTGAGTTGGTGGACTACAAGTTGAGAATCTAAGTTTACAACCAATGCGAAGATTCCAAGGTTAATTGCCTCGGCTAATAATTCAATTACAGCACTATATTCAGCCACATTGTTTGTTGTACAACCCAGACACACCCCTTGAATATCTACTAACTCACCATGAGGATCGTAGATCACCCATGCCGCAGATGACAGATTGCGAGTACTACGAGAAGCACCATCAGCGAAACCAACGTAAGGCGATCCAGACATCTATTCAAGAAGCAAAAGACACAATAAGCGGAAATCACGCCGACACACTGAGATAAAAAATTAAATAAACATGCACACACAACACACTACTGAAAGCATACGCATGTACAAAAATAAAGAGATCGCATGATACTTGATTCAAGTCAAGCCCTTTTCAGGGCTTCGCCTTATCGCACTGATGCATAACCAGCCTAGATAATGTAGGCATCGCTCGGCCTGTTGTATAAAATGATCAACGGCACTGATGATCTTCCCCTTGCCCCTCGGCCGAGCGAGGTTTACAAGGTAGAGGATCAGTGCCCCTGTTGGCAGGGGGACCAAGGGTCGCAACAGGGTGCAATGAAGGATCAGAGCGAGCCGAAACCAAAGAAAGTGAAGCAAGGCTCGGAGGAGGTAGGGAGAAGACACCCATGAGGGTAGGGTCTTTGAAAAGCCCAGCTCCCACACTCTCAAAAGGAACGCAGGCATGTTCAACGAATGGTACATTTCCCTCAGAAGAGGAAGCGAAGAAGGAAAGCTGGTCAACCGTGACAATTTTCCCCTGATGAGGGAAACAAATGACATGGAAGAGGGATGAAGCCACGGAATGCATGGCATACGTCCAACTCCGGCCCCGAAGGAGGTTATATGTGAGATTCATGTCAACAACCTCAACTTCTACTTCCACGCTCTTCCCTTCTAAGGTGATTGGTAATCGTTGAAGAATACCATAAGGACGGGATTCTCTCCCATCGAAAGCTTCCAAGGTCGTTGGAGACTGGCTCAGAGTCGGGGACCTGATCGCTTTCCAACAAGCAATATACATAATGCAGGTTGATGCGCCTTCATCAATAACTGTACGATGGATCGTTTTGGAATTGATGACGACTTGAATGAGAAAAGCGATCTGATGAGGCAGTCGAGGAACATGGCTCTCGAGGTCGAAGGTAATCAGATCCGAATCTGCCGGGTCGATGCCACCGATGGCCGATAGTAGGGTCTTCCTCTGGGGGGGGCAGCTTTGGAGAACCTCTAAAGCGGACATAGCCGACGGAGCCTGCGCTAAGTCCTCTACGATGCTATAGTGTTGGGCAGCGCGAGCATTCGGATTGTAAGAAGATCTTCTGAGTACTCCTTTAGGAGGGGGTCGGATTGTCGTCTCAGTACTCGGTCTCTCGATATGGAGGGGACCAGAGCTGGATGAAGGAGCACTTGAGGGAACCTCAGGCTCCTTCCCAGCGGACGACGGATACTCCTTTGCTCGAGTCGTTATATGAACGGGAATAGATCCGACCATGAAGACTTGGGAACCGAAGGGAGAAGGAGACGGATCAGCCACCATTTGAGTTTGCTGAGAGGGAAAAGGCTCTTTAAGAACCGCAGGAACCCCAGGAGCACCCTTTAACAAACGACTAACTTCAGACTGCCTGGGGCAGTCCTTAGTATAGTGATCCTCTTCACAAATGAGGCAAGGATACTTGGGTTTGCGCTTAGCTCCTTCCTCGGCTGGAGGTTTGGAGGATTCCTGCTTAGGTTGCTCAGATTTATTTTTTCCTTTTCCCTTTTTCTTTCCTTTTGAGGCCTTGCCCGCCGTGGTGGACTGGATGGCGTTGACCTCGGAAGTAGAACCACCCTGAGAATTTTTTTCGTTAGAAGCACTTGACTTTTGCTTCCCAGGGTTTGACGATGATTTTTTAGAGCCAGGGTTCACAGAGCCAATGACTCCATCGACAGATGGCTTCGGTGGAGCCTTGGATGAACCGGGCCTTGGGGCGTCCGGAAAATACTCGTATAAGGTACCAGACTGAGAGTAAACTAAGTCCAGGTACTGAGCGCGCGCGATTGCTTTCTCTTCAGTCACACAGGCTCCCATAGCAATGTCCCGTGCAATCTTAGGGACAAAGGAAGTCGTGAACCAGTCGATGAGGATTTGATCAGGAACCCAAAACTTGATCAACCTGTGACGCCTTCTCCATTCATGTATATGATCGGAGATATGCGTGGTTGTATCCTGCTTAAGAGACGTAAGGAGGTGAGTCCCTGTCTCGTACCGAATTGGTAACTGAAAGTGAGTAAGGAATGCCATGGCCAATGAGTTAAAATCTTGAAATGACGCGCGGGTCAATTAAATATACCATTTAGCGGCAAAACCAGTGAGAGTCCTCTGAAAGAGGCGAAGTCGAACCGAGTCATCGAGCCATGAATTAGACGAACACCATAAGTGATACGTCATCACATGAGCTTGAGGGTCCTCTCCGGCTTTTCCGTCAAATTTGGGACAATCGCTAGGTATCTTAGTTGGAACTGGTGGCCATTGTGGATTATGTAAAATGGGATCATTTGTTAACTTCGACACATCGGGCAGTTCCAACGTCGCTAAAAATGGTAGTTGCGGGTTAAAGGACATTTGCCCCGGATATGAGGTAGAGCCAGAATTCCATCTAGTTCCTGTTTGCCCCCACTGGCCTTGTCCCGATGGACCAAGTCCAAAAGAGCCGTGTCCAGAAGGATTTTGTCCGTAGGGGTTATTTCCAGAATCGGGTGGTTGATACTGGTTCTGCCCTCCAGCGCCCCATTGGTTACCATACTGGCCAACAGGTTGTTGATAATTTTGATAAGGGTTGCCCTGCGGCTGCTGGTAATTTTGATACGGGGTATATTGATTTTGCCCCTGGGGTTGTTGGTATCCATACTGAGCCTGGAAACTAGGCGGCATTTGATGAGCAGATTGGGATTGATACCCACCTGAATACGGGGGTTGGGATTGGTACCCACCCGAACAAGGAGGCTGGGATTGATACCCACCTGAATAAGGAGGCTGGGATTGATACCCACCTGAATAAGGAGGCTGGGATTGATACCCACCTGAATAAGGAGGCCGGGATTGGTACCCACCTGAATAAGGAGGCCAGGATTGGTACCCGCCTGAATGTTGGGCCATCTGGCCGGAAGGTTGTCCTGGTCGGATCTGAGACGGCCCCGTTCGCCCAGAAGGTCGAGCTTGCTGAGCGAGGGGCTGCCCTTGCGCAACCGAAGATTGTCCTTGTAGACCAGATGGTTGCTGAGCGGTAGGTTGGCCTTGCTGTGCGTAAGGCTAGCCACTTTGCCCAGAAGGGTAGCCTTGTTGATTTCCGGGTTGGCCTTGCTGACCGTAAGGTTGTCCCGGGTTCCCATAGGGTTGCCCCGAAGGGTAGCCCTGTTGGGTCCCAGGTTGTCCTTGCTGAGCATTGGGTTGCCCCGGGTTTCCAGAAGGTTGCCCAAGATACATGAAAGACGGACCACTAGAGGCTAAAGGTTGTCCCTGATAGGGTTGTCCTTGCGGGCCTCCTTGTTGACCTGGGTAATTCTGGCCATAATACTGTTGCCCATGATTAGGCTACGAGTAAGATGGTTGACCCTGGTAGGGTGGTCCTTGAGATGGTTGTCCTTGACCCTGATGGTACTGGCCACCGCCATATCCGGCAGTACCCCAAGCCACATTCAATGGAACTGAAGCCTCAACATAGGGCTCTTCCGGCAAGGAGGTATACAAATAATGATTGACAGGATCATAATAGGGGCCTTGCCCACCTGGGTTCTGGACATTGTGCAAGTACTGGGAATATGCCTCCTCTACCGACATAGCATCAGAAGGAGGAGGGGCACCACTTGCGGGGTGGACAACTCTAGCAGTATGTGTCGATTTACCACTTTGTACTGGACCTCGAGATGGGCCTACAGCAGAAGTGACAGCAGAAGATGCTGTAACGACACTAACAACTGGAGTTGATGACGCGACACAGACTGTCGGATTGGTTGGGACTGCTGTAACAGCAGTATGGTGAACTTGGGAAACAAACGGTCCTGTGGCGGGGACGATGTTTTGATCCCACATAGAAGAGGAAGCCACGGAGTTCATAGCATGCCTCAGAGATCTATAGTGCGTCGGCACCGTGATACCGAGAGGTGTAACGGTGTAGGGCATAGAGATGACTGGGGATGTAGCCGAAATGGGAGTATCAATACTCGACATAACGGGCGTCCCACTTGACATAGGAAATGTATCCTCCATATCGGAAGAAGCCATCGGAGATGCAACACCAACAGGAGTAGTGCGAAAATCCTCTTCAGAGGGTTCCAAAACAAGTCGTAAAGCTCGTCCTCTGGAGCTCGAGAGTTCAACGGTTGGACACTCGGAACAATAGGAAGAGCGTCACAAATCGGTGTCTCAGGGGCAACAGAAGATGGAGACCCTTGGTCACTTGGGACAGGAGACGGGATCGATAGATCCGCCAGGATGATCAAACAAAGACCCTAAGCAAACTAATGATAAGAGACCCTACTCGAAACTAAATGCAAACAAGATCTACCAAGGTGAATGTTATCATGGCCGAATAAATTTTTATGACATTAGGACATAACTTGATCTTTTCATGTTTTAAGAGTCGAGAAAAGGACAAAAGATGACTCTAGTCGCCTTCGAATGTTTAAAGAGCCCGAAGTGACAAATGCTCAATAGAGCCTTTTATTTTACAGAGTCTGAAAAGGATCAAAAAGTGACTACTATGGAGAAACTAGGCAAGGGGTTTACCAGAAAATCCATAAAACTGCTTATACACCTTAGCAATCGTATGAAAACCAAGGACTTTCCGTACTGCAGTCAATCTTCCCGAATGTTGTGTTCAGTGCGTTACAGCTTGTAAGGCGGCAGACACGGCTTCCTATGGATCAAGGATGCAAACCTAGTGGAGTCTCCCCATATATACGCGACGGTACGTGGGAGCCCAAGTTCGTGCTAGACCACAATCGAACCACACCAGGAGGAATCACCCAACCTTAATGTGAGAACAAAAGTGACTAGGTTTAACGACGCCAGAACACGTCTCTAGCCTAGACCTCTAGAATGTTTGTGTTATGTTCCAATGCGTTTTTAAGTTGATTTGGTTTATTTTATGGTTGATATTTTAGTTAAGTTTCAATTTCAGGCCCTACCGTATGTGATCTTTCACAATTTCCTAGATGCAAGCTAGATGCCAAAGAATGCCATTTCGTTCGATGAATACTAACTATGAGAAGGTTAAGAATTTCAATCAAACAAAATGAACACAATCAATCAAATACCCTAATGCAGCTAATGGAAAATAAACAAAACTTTTTCTTTTCAATAATACAAATAACAAAAAGTTCTATTCCATTCACTATTAAACGCAAAAGAGATTATTTGATTTTTCTTTCTACAAGCGCAATGCACTAGAATGAATTTTGAAAGATAATAACACTGAGAAAAAAGGCAAATTCACTCAATGAAGACACAATGAAATCCCAAGACACTAAAAAAGTTCTCCAAATTGAAAGGAAAACAAGGCTTTGTACGAGCTATGTTATCTAAGCTCAAACAAGGCTAGAACGAAATCCAAGCAAGCAAGAGCAAGTCACTCAGAAATCAATCAAAAACACTTCAACAATCACTGAACAGGTGCGAAAAGCAATTACAAGGTTAACTGGACAATCAAAGAACCCAAAACTCCCACGGGAGGTTCGACACACACGGCCACTAGATGCCCTAGGGTTGAGGTGTCAAATCGATGGAAAGAGGTAAACACTCGAAGGACAAAGGTTAAGAACCAGTCAAACAGGGCTCAAACACACTCTAGCAACTGAAAAAGACGTGGCAAAATGCAAATCCAAGCTCAGAAGGCAGGCAAACAAGTGGACTTAAAAAACTAAAAGGCCTGGCGCGACTGTCAGGCTGTAACTCGTGCTAAACAGGGATTGGCGCGGGTTGTCAGTTAGCAACAAGGGCCACTAGCGCGACTGTCAAAGGAAAAACCACGCTAATGAAGTTTGCCAATTTCAAAAAGAAAATACGTAGTCCAGGGCTTGGGTCACAACCTCTAAGCAAGTCAGGAAGCAAGGGGCAGCAAGAAATTCAATTCCAAAAGCTTATCTAAGCAAGAAAACAAAAGAAAACCAAAGAGGCAAGACAAACTCCAAATTGTTCAGTTCGTAAACCAAACCGGAGATCGACTGAAGCGGCTTTGATCTACTTCACTACTGCAAGGCAATAGTGTTTCGAAGGCTATCTGGCCGTGTTTCAGACTCCGTCTAAGTTTACAAATTAAACAACAAGCTAAACTCCCCAGTAGAGTTGCCAAATGTTGGAGAGGTAAATCCCCTCTACGGATAGAGGCGATCCCTACTAGCCTAGAACAGGTCTAGCAACAATCAAACAATGCTATCACGCAAGTTCCTAATTGCAAATAAAAGGTAGGTAACGAAGACCTACTTGGGTCCCAACGCTTTAGTTTGTAGAAGAGATGTCGCCCGCGTTCCTTTGCCTTGGCCGATCACAATCCTCCACTATCCACGTGAATGGACACCTGCACACAAAGAGAACAACACAAACACAAGCGTGAAATCTAATATATGCAATTATACATCAGCCAGGAAGGATATAATTCAACATCAACCATTACAAGTACAACGAGAATGGAACCATAATGATAGTCATCTATTATTAATAATCAACAAAGGAGAATACAACCAGCGTCCTGACGTCAAGTCCTCCTTTGGCTGGGTGCTCAGCTACACAAGTCTTGCAAAAGCTTGAAGGGGTGAGGGACAAGCTCTCTCTCTCTTTAGTGACAAAGTCTCCTTACTTAGGTAAAGCCTTATGGATACAAAGAAGGCTCTTGCAACTCCAATCTCTTGATATCTTCCTTTCAGTACAAGTATTGCCACTAGAGTCAGAACTAGCTTGCTCAAGCCATGGAGACAAGCTTTTATAGAGGAAAAGGAAGAGATAAGGTCAATCACAACAATAATGGATTTGGCTTCATCACTTGGAAACTTCCATGGAATGGTAGCAAACTACTTCCCATCCAAGGAGATTCGAAGCCAAACCATCCTCACTTAACTTGGAGTCAGTTGGTGAATGAGTTGGGCAGAACCTTCGGAGATTTGATTAGTTCAAAACTTTGCCCAAAATGGTTGGCACGATTGCGACTCTGGGACAGAGCGCTAATGGTGCGCCCTTCCAATAGGATTTTCCCCATTGGCGCGGGCATAACACAGGGGACCAACGCTAATGTAAAAAGGGTTGTTTTTAAGGGAAAAGAGCAGGAGATGTCTTAAGGGCATATGAAGCTCATGTTTAGAGGTGAATAATGCAAGTGATTTCAAGTCTTGTCACTTCTCACAAGTCCTGGAATGAGTCCTCCAAGGTGCAGGAGAGGGGTAACAGGGATGGTGACAAACGGTGACAAATTACTGTGTAACAATAATATAATAGTGTGGGGTTTTTAGCTGAGGCTTTCCCCAAAGTATTTTCATGTGTATTGTTGAGCTCCAAACTTGCATCTTTCCTACACCTTTTTCTAGCTTCTTTCCATTCATCTGAACCTCATAAACCATCAAAATCATTGCATATTAGTTATAAAAGAGCATTTAAAGTGGTTTCTTGACTATGTCTTTGTGTTGTTGTTTGAACTAGATTTTTGCTTATGAGCTGCGGAATCTTGTCACTTTCTGCAGCCAGCTCAACTTTCCGCATCCATTTTGTTAAAGTCTATATTGCAGGTGTCTTCAGGCAAATCGAGCCACATGGGCAAGTTGAAAATGACGTGGACATGGACCGAGTCCTATTGGCTCAGTCGAATTCATCAAAAGAGGCCATAGTCAAAGGTAGTCAAGCGGTGGTCAACCTAAGAGTCCTACGGTGACAGAACTCCATTTTTCACCACGTGAAGACTTGTGTGGCCGTTCCTCAATCTCAAGAGACATATCAACACCTGTGGACTGCTCCATAAGCCGAATCCAACATCCACCCTCCATAGATTTAATCCTCACGGCAGCCATAATGCTAGATTCCTTGACGTGGTTGTTCACGTGTCTTTTATCAGCGCAGATTGTAGGAAAGTAGTTATGTCATCCTCTGTTATAAATAATGTGTTCTCATACACATAGTAGTTAGCTTTTGTAATGTAATTTTGACTGTTAACGAGCCTACTGTGTCGTGACTTTGTTTCTGTGTTATGGATGCATTTTGAATACATGAGAAGACTTTGTTTATAAGCTCAATTCGTGGTTGATAGCTGTTGCTTGAGGACTGTGCAGAGGGCCCCTGTACATGTCGAGGTTTTGTTTATTGCTGTATAGTTTCATGCTTTATTTCCTTACGTTCATTATGCCATAGTTATTCACGTGTATATATTGCATCTCTTATGGTATTAACATTTTGCTTCTGTCCATAATTTTTCATGCTTTATACTGCTATTAACTGATCAGTGTCTTTGTTCCAGATTACAGTAGGTAGCCCGGGCATTTGCACATAGTTTTATAGTGAATAATGACATGGAATCAGTCTTGTCCTTCTGCTGATTTATTTTTCTTAGTTTTTAATTCCAACACGGTCTTATTTATTTCATTTTTGTACATTTGCTTTATTTGTTAGATTAGATATTAAATTACTCATGTCATTATCACTTACCTCCGAAAGCCATAGCGAGACTAATGGTGAGGGATTGAAGGATGAGTGTGTAGTTTGATATTAGTTTGTTTTTTTGCAAGTTAGATATTAAATTGCTCATGTCATTATCAGTTACCTTCGAAAGCCATAGCGAGACTAATGCTGAGGGATTGAAGTATGAGTGTGTAATTTGATATCAGTTTATTTTCCTACAAATTAGATATCAAATTGCTCAAGTTGTTTATGATTACCTCTGAAAGCCATAGCGAGACTAATGGTGAGGGGTTAGAATATGAGTTGATGTAATTTGATTTTAGATTTACCTTGCTTGCAATTCTTGGATTTCTTTGAGCACAATTTCTTTTTTATTTAGACAGAAGCAAGGATAATGGGTTTCATGATCAATAGTTCACAGTTTATTTGACTAGTATAGTGGCACATTTTCATTTTCTTTTAGGAATTAATTTTGTCATTGCATGTTTTAAACCCCTTTTGAAGTTTGAAGTTTGGGAAATCATTATAAAGGACATCATTGCCTTGAACATTTATATCCATACTTATCTTTTAGAATTTCTCTCTCACATTAGGAAGCCAACCAATATAAAAGCCCCCAAAGCAAATAAAAAACCAAGAACGACAAAAAGTAAGAGGTAGGTTATCTTGCACATATAGTGCGCCGCACTTCATCAGCTTACGAATCCCGGATTGACAATTAAATACAGCAATTTAGGACACACTAAATTGACCAAACATGTATTATGCATTGATTCTTCTTCTTCTGGTTATATTGTTCAACTTGATCTTTAAGCTTCTACAAATTGATAGTAGAAGTAGGTTATATTATTCTGCTTTGATTTATATTGCATTATCGGTTTAACCTACCATCATATTTTCTACAAGTAATACCAAGGAGAGAATGAACCATCAGACCACTTCATGTCTAGAAAATATCGTCACCGTTAGATTGTAAGTTAGAAAAGTACATAGTAAAGAAACACACTTTACCTAACTCTACATTAGACCAAATTATACTTAACTATTTCCTATGTGTCGAAATATCCTAACATCCCCCCTTAAGAACAACTTGGGATTGGATTGAAGGATGTACAAATATGACACAATAGGAGAAGGAAGGAGGCATTAGAGCCTATCCCCCCTTAGTGACAACTTCCTGAACTCCAACCATAAATCGAAGTTTAGTAAACTTCGCCTCTTTGAGAGCCTTTAAAGATGTCTGCAACTTGATCATCTGTTGAACAATATTGCACTTCAAGAACATGGTCATGAATGAGATTTCTGATGAAGTGCTTATGCAATTCAATGTGTTTGTTGCACTGATGTTGGACTAGATCTTTGCATAGTTGAATGGCACTTTGATTATCACACCAAATTGTAGACGGATGCTGCTGCTAAAAGCCAAACTCTGACAGGATCTTACGAAGCCACAGGGATTCCTTACTAGCTTCTACGACACCATGATACTCTGCTTATGCTGAAGAAAGAGAAATGGCACTTTTCTTCTTGCAATCCCATGTAATAGGTCCTGAACCAAGAGTGAACAGATAACCTGCAGTAGACTTCCTATCATCAGGGTCACCAGCCCAATCGAAATCAGTGAAACCAACCAATAGAGGAGATGCTTCTGCATTGTAATGAATCCCAAGTTGCACTGTACCTCGAACATAATGAAGTATTCTTTTAGCTTCTTTCCAATGACTTTCATGTCCATTTTGCATAAACCGAGAAATAAGGCCAACAACAAAGGAAAGGTCAGGACGAGTATGGGTTAGATACAAAAGTTTTCCTACAAGTTGACAGTATAAGGTAGCATCAACTTCAGGGGAAGTACAAGTGACTTAAATTTTGACTCTAGACTGAAAGGGAGAAGGAGTTGGCTTATAGTCTTCCATGTGAAAATGGGGTTGAAGATCACATGCATACTTGGACTGGGAAAGGGAAATACCTTCCTTGGATTGCAAGACTTGAAGACCAAGAAAATAATGCAAGTGTCCTAAGTCTGTCATTTCAAACTTCTTTTTGAGGCTGGACTGCACATGGTTTATAATATTGGGATCACTACCAGTAAGGATAAGATCATCAACATAAAGAACAAGAATGATAAGAGACTTGCCCACTTTCTTGGTGTAGACAGTATTGTCTGAATGACACCTAGAAAAGCCAGTTTCTAAAATAAAGCTATCCATTTTGGCATACCAAGCCCGAGGGGCTTGCTTGAAACCATAAAGGGATTTCTTAAGCCGACATACAAGGCTGGAGTTTGTTTGTATAAAGCCAGTAGGTTGTTCCATATATATTTCTTCATGTAAGTCCCCATGCAAGAAAGTAGATTTAACATCCATCTGATGGACTTCCCATTTGAAAGAGGCAACAAGGGAAAGAACAAGGCAAATAGAGCTCATTTTGGAAACATGGGAGAAGGTTTCAGTATAGTCAATGCCTTCAACTTGTGAAAAACCCTTAACAACAAGATGAGCTATATGTTTATAAAAATTTCCATCTGGTCCATACTTGGTTCTGTAAACCCATTTGCATCTAACAAGTTTTCGTCCCTTTGGAAGAGGAACAAAATCCCATGTATCATTTGCCAATAATGAACAATATTCTTCATTCATAGCTGTGTCCCAATCTGGATGGCCCGAAGCTTCTACAAAGGTGTCAGGATCATAATTCACTAAAGCTTGAGCCAGTAAGGAAGAGGTTCTATCGAACTGAGAATGTGTACATCACTGATCTGTAGGATCACCGGCAAGAGCACCTGCTGCATCCTGAGTAGCACGGACCCATTTCGAAATCTAAGGAGCTCAAGGAGGATCCTAAGAAGGTGGGAGAGGATTGTCATCCTTGCTGTCATCATCTGAAGAAGAAATATTTTCAGAAGTAGAAGGGATAGAGAGAGGTGGCACATACGTTGAACTAGGCTCATAGGCCGATATATTTACAACAAACTTTACATCTCTTCTAATGATAACATTTTTGGACTTAAGTGGAATAAGTCTATATCCTTTGACATCTTCAAAATATCCAACAAAAATACATTTTTCACTCTTAGGTTCTAAAGCTTTATGTTTCTCATCTGGAATATGGGTCCATGCTTCACTTCCAAAAACAAAAACATGAAAGTGACTTACATCTGGTTTAATTGAGATCCATGCTTCTTTTGGAGTGACATTCTTTAAAACCTTAGTAGGAGTGAGATTTACTATGTAATTTTCAGAGTTAATTGCTTCTGCCAAAAAATTAAGACTAATTCCTTTAGATTGAAGCATACAATTAGCCATTTCCTTTAAGGTGTGATTCTTCCTTTCAGCTACACCATTTTGTTGTGGAGTATATGGAACATTATGTTGCATTCGAATTCCATTCTTGGTGAAAAAGTTGATGAATTTGTTGTTAACATATTCTCCGCCATGATCAAATCTTAGCTTAAGAATTTGATTTCCAGATTATTTTTCAACAAAGGCCTTAAAGGAAAAGAACATGTTAAATACTTCACTCTTGAGTTTTAAGAAGTATACCCAAGTGCATCTGGAGAAATCATTAATGAAAGTTAAGAAATACTTGTAGCCAAAGAATGAAACAACTGGAAGTGGAACACATAAATCACTATGCACAAGTTGTAAAGGGGTTGAGGCGTGCTAAGAGGCACATTTTTCAAAACTATCCCGATGATGTTTTCTGAGTATGCATCCGAAACAAACACCATCTCTGCAAGTTACCATTGGAAGACCTGTCACCATATTTTCTTTACATAGATTTTGAAGGGAGCGATAGTTTAAGTGACCAAATCGCTCATGCCAAAGTTTGCTCACTTCATCATTATGAGAAACAAATATCGAGGGAAGATTTGATGACCCAAATTTGTTAAACTTATACAACCTTGTAAAATCATCAGCAATGGCAATAGCTAAAATCTATCTAGGATCTCTTAGGTCCTTAATTACAACATCGTGAGGTGAAAATTCAACGATTTTACCTTCACCTGAATGAGTTATTTGATATACAGATAGAAGGTTGCAGGATAAGGCTGGAACACATCATACATCATTAAATTGACCATTATTTAGATGAACAGTTCCAGTCCCTATAGCAAAAAGAGATTTGCATCACCAACATATATATTTTTGGTGATACAATCATTTAAAGAAGAAAACATGGCTTTGTTTTTTTCCATGTGATAAGAAGCTCCAGAATCAATGAGCCACTCATGAGAATGAGAAGAAGATGATACATTTAGTGTATAACTAAATCGAGATGCTTGACAACCACATGCAGAAAGTGTTATTGCTGAAGATGAAGTTGAAGTTGAAGAGTGCTCCAAATGGATGTTATGCTTCTTCATTGCTGCTTCCAAGGCTTCCATCTTCTTAAAGCATTTGGATTGTAAGTGGTTATCTCAATTACAAAAGTAACAATGTCTATCAGTCTTCTTCCCTTTGTTTTTATTTGCCTTATCATTTTGTTGAAATGATTTTTCATTTTGAGACTGAAATTGCTTAGGACCCTTGTTTGGTTTAGGACCATTCTTTTTAGGATACTTATTCTGAGGATTCTTTGAATTTTGTTGCTTCTAGGTAGATAAGGATTTCTTAGAAGAGTTTCCAAGATTAAGAAGACTAATATATAAGAGCTTTTCTTGTTCTCTTGTTAAAAAATACAAAAGACATCAAAAGAGGAGGACTTGTAGTCTTGTCCTTGAGAAATAAAGGCTTCTCTAGTAGAATGGAAGGTGGAAACAAACATAGAGTAGGATGGTCCCAACTTAGTAAGAATGGAATAGATAAGGCTACCATCTTCTTTCTTAACCTTAACACCTTCCAAGAGAAGTCTAAGGGTCTTGAACCTGGACAAAAAATCTTCAATGGAAGAAAAATTATTGGAGTCCAATGTAAGTAACTCATTTTCGAGTTGATGGACTCTAATTTCATTTTTAATTCCAAAAACTTTAGTGAGTTGTTTCATTGCTTCATTAGGAGTATCAAGTTCTACAATATGGAATCTAAGGTCTGGAGAAATAGACATCCCTATCAACTCAAGTGCTTGAACATGCTTATTTTCCCATTTGGCTGCCTTATCTTCATCTTGAGGTTTGGTTTCTTGGCCTGAGACTATTATGTAAAGACCTTTACTTCTAAGTAAATCCACAATGTAGGACCACATTGGAAGTAGTTGGTGCTGTCAAGAATAACTTGGCATGAACTTTCCATTTTAACATAAACTGAATATGTAGATGCTGAAACTAAATGTTCCAATGGAAAGATCTCAAAAAACACTTTTTATGATGGGTGAGAAAACTTTTACATAAAGTAACTTTAAAACATAAGTTACATGTGTTATTTGAAAAAGTAACTCAACAAAAAGAAAGACTTGAACTCAAGACCTCTATTCTCATAAAGTAACTTTGGACCAAGTGAGCTATTTTAAAAGGTTAGTAATTTTTGGAAAAGAGGAAGGGGGTTTTTTCATTTTTCTTTTAGTCATTGAATCTTTGGGGTGCGTACTTACTTGAAAAAGTGTTTTTTGCCTACAAAACAAAAACCACAAAACCCAACATGGACATACAAAAAAAAAACCTTACGGCTTGAAGTTAACTTTAGTCGAAAAATAAATATTTTCCTCAATATTTCTGATTTTCCGAGATCACACTAAGGTTCAACGGAAAAGAGCATACGCATGAAAAAAATCATTCCTTTCAGTTTCTGATTTTCCCAGATTGCATAGAGTCGTGGGGCAAAGAGCATACACATAAATGAAAGGTATAGATCTGGTAATAAAAAATACAGAGCTAAATAAACCGAAATAAACAGAGAGATGAATAGTTGGAACTGCTAATAAAGACTGTATACCTCCAGATCTTAAAAATGACGTAGCTAGGGATATCATAAACCTTTTCGTGTGAAACGAAAGGGGTTCCTCACTGAAACAGATGCTTGTAACATAATAGAGCAGTCTTCTCGGCCCGTAAACAGTCAAAAACAGTAGATCTAGGAAATGATAGTCAGATGTAGTTGTACCGGCCTCAGATTTGGATCACCAATGGATGCAACCCTCAAATAACTCTGATACCATGTAGGAATTTACAGGGTAAGTTTCTCAGACATAACACCAAAGGACACCATTCACAAATAGATCATAGATCAATACACCGGTATTCTTGACATGGTTAAAACTCTCAAAGAGGGAAACAATCCTTGGCCTGAGCCAACGTGGCCACTTCATGAAATTAATTAATAAAAGAATGAAAATTTACATAAGCTTCTCTCATGAATGATTACCCTACAAATGACCCTCCACGCTCTTTAAATAGAGATCATGGACCAATCGGGTGTTAAGTCATGGATCAAGTGTCGGTAATACCGAGGAGAGAATGAACCATCGGATCACTTCATATCTAGAACATATCGTGACCGTCGGATTATAAGTTACAAAAGTACATAGTAAAGAAACACGCTTTACCTAACTCTACACTAGACAAAGTTATACTTAACTAGTTCCTATGTATCAGAATATCCTAACACCTGGCTTGGTGACTAGTAGCAGTAATGCCACTCTTGCTAGGACCCATAATCATGGTAGGTCGACTCGTACTGAGATCTCCAATCCCTCAATTTTTTTTTTTTTTTTTTATATATATATTTTTTTAAATAAACTCTGATCAATACTAACCCTTAATAGATTACTTAATAGACGAGGAGGAAAATTTGCTCCTTAAGAGGAAGAGATGGCGTGAAAAGTTTTAAATGACTAATCTTTACTGGTATGTCTTGCTACCTTTAAAAATCCATTTTTTAAGAAAACCATCACATCTCATATTTTAAACAATGGTGGAAATATTAAGACAAACATTAAGTAAGGTCCAATGATAAACTTAAAAAACCAAAAAAATTGCTTCTTAGGAAATGTTGAGTGACAACATAAGAAACACATCTTCGAAATAAATATTTCCTTAAAGATAAGGTTTCATTTATGTATATATCAGAGGATGAACTGATTTCCCAATAATCATGCCAATGGAAACCTTCGTTTAAACCAAGGAAATAAGGACCACAAAAACCTACAAATGTGAAATCAAAGGAAAGAAAACAAAAACATGAAAATAGGCCCAAAAAAAGTGAACATCCAATAACGTATTAGTCAAATTGCAAGCCAAAAATGAGTAAAAATGATGATAGTATAAGGATAATATGAAATTTTGCAAGCTTATATGTTTTTATTCCCTTTAATATTTTATCCTTTTCATAAATATTCATTTGGATTTAATAAAATAGACATCGTGCTATATGTTTTTATGATTTGAACTTTTATTAAAGAAATCATAAAAAGAAATAGTAAATGCAAATGTGCAAGTATGATGTTAATCTCAAAACTAAAGAGATCCACTAAAACTAAAGAGAAGCTTTTGAATTATGATTTCACTAGATGTATTCTGATTTGTTAACCTTGGGATAAAAATCTCATTGGACAGAGTGAACAAGAATACAGAAAGTAAAAGAATCAAGGTTAAGAAAACTCCCCTAATAATGTCGTGATGATGACTCATCTCCAGCTTATGTTATTCATACCTATAATTATTCAACTAGGAAAAATAAAAATCAAACAAAAACTACTCATCTACCCTATGCTGCTCTGAAAATTAGAAAGCTAAGTGAAATGATATTTCCAGTGTAGCCATTCAGGAAACTCCAATCCTGTAATGATAAAGAGATCTCTAATTAGTAAAAGGAATTGGAATATAATGAAAATAGAAGTAAATAAATCATTCTTACTTGGAAACACTTCATTGAGAAACAAATCAAGTATAATCTTACTATTCTATGGGAACTTTGCTCGATAAGATTGCTCAAGCCAATTTCTAATCATATCATGATAAGCACAAACATAAAATTGTCTGAAAAAATTTAGAGATGCAATAGGTCCTTAATCATGATGAATAAAATCTTGTAAAATAAGCTTGTTATTATAATTAGGGTCCATTTTATAGATTACATCAAGAGAATGAGAAAGTGTGATAATTCTAGGTTGAAAAAATATTCCATTTTCTTGATTTTGTTCATTGAACACATATCTTTTGAAATAAACAACTCAAGATGAAGTGACATTATTACTTTATAGAAAAATCTTGTGATTAATATCACGATGAGAACTAATAATCAATTGATTATGATTTTCAATATTAGGTAATTGATTACAATAAATATCAGGTTATTGGTTAAGCACAACTTAATCAATAGAAGAGACACTTTGAGACAAATTTGAATCATTAGTTAATCTCCCTATTGACAAAAAATAAATAAGTCCAGGAGATGAAATATCATCACTAAAGGAACATAAAATCAAGATTCAAACTTATGTTTAAGAATTTATGTGTCATCATCTAACAAATTATCATCATAATCATCATAATGAACTTTCCTCTCCTGCAAATCATTAAAAATATCAGACTCGTTATTATGGACAAATGGATATGCAAGATATTCATTACTATGTTGATTGTTTCTATATCAATTTCATGAACATGGTCTAGTGAAATCTCATCAAGATCATTGTGTTGATTTGCATAACTTTCCTCTTCAATTAAATCTAAACCAGTTAAAATAAAAGTTTGTGCAAGAAGGTTAGACGAATCATTATTGCACATATCAAGATTAGAAAAAATATTAGAATACATGAAATAATGACTACTAGAGTACATGTTATTTTCATAAAGTGAAATATCTTTGATAATATTATCAATTAGACTCTATATAATAGATAAATATTCAGCTAGAATAGTAGGGACTAGTTCTATATTATCATCTAAGGAAGGAGCATCATAAACCTGATTAGTGGTTGAATCCAGATTTTCTACAAGATTGAACTTTGTTGAGTTTTTCTTTACAATCTACCTCCAAAGATATTTCAGAAATAGTTTACAATTGAGATTCACAATCTAAATTAATTTTAGATTGTTTAGGATGTTGAATATCAATTCTTGTTATAGGAGATTTTGAAGGGATTTGGGATTCACCGGTTGACACTAAATATTCCAAACCAATACTAGCATTAACCATTGGCACATCATATATGTTATTTTCATTATTTTGTTTCTTACTAGAAAGACCAAAATTAAGAAACCACAAGGTTAGTTTGTGCCTAGTGGGTAGATTTCTTAATGAAACCTCTAGTAAAGTACAAGAAATCTAGAAGAAAAATCTTGTAATGATTCACTTTCATACATAGATAAACTATTAATTTATGAACATAATGAATCATAATCATAAACTTGATGAGCATTAAAAAATATTTCAATTAATTGGTTCCATGAATGGATAGACTTAGGTGAAAATACTTTGAACCAATTTCTAATTCTCCCCTAAAACATAAGAGTAAACAACCTGCATAACTCATCATCAGTACAATTTTCAAAAGGTTTACATTTAAACCAAAAATGGCGAATATGCACAAGAGCATAAATAGAACCATCCTCATTGTCGAATCTTATCTTTGACAAATAGTTAATTGTCCTTTTGGAAATGCTCTTATTAGGCCATCACGAACTAAAAGCATGCTCCAAAATAGAAGTTGGAAAATAATCCATAAGTAAATAAAACATTTGAAAACTAAGATTGCATGAGGACACTTATCAATCAAGATTATTTTACAATGACGCTAAAAGGAAGGAAAATAAATGTGTAATAACAAAGGCTAAGGGTTTAATGATCCACTCAATTAAATTTTCCTTAGGTCGTCCTTTTAGCGTAATTTTATTGACCCAGATTTTATA
>APFE030068981.1:0-10336 GCA_000404065.3 Pinus taeda
TGAATCAATTTTAGAAAATCAATAAATTTTTCATTTCAATACTCAAATTCATATATGCTACTTCAATGAAGGTAACCTGCGTGTACACATAAATGTGCTTAAGGAAACTAACGTATATCTAACAAACTTATGATTCAGTTAATTCATCATATGTTGATCTTTAATCAGTGCATCATTACTTCATTATCCATATAAACATTAACCAGTTGCAGTAAAAACAGAACAGATAATCACACATAAGAAACACACATGAAAGGGGGGTGAATCAATTTTAGAAAATCAAAAAATTTTTCATTTCAATACTCAAATTCATATATGCTACTTCAATGAAGGTAACCTGCGTGTACACATAAATGTGCTTAAGGAAACTAACGTATATCTAACAAACTTATGATTCAGTTAATTCATCATATGTTGATCTTTAATCAGTGCATCATTACTTCATTATCCATATAAACAGTAACCAGTTGCAGTAAAAACAGAACAGATAATCACACATAAGAAACACACATGAACACCAAGATATAAGGTCGAAACTCAATGCAGGACAAAAACCACCTGCTACTCTCTTCGTTTTGATATAAGGAAAGCCTGTTTACAATCTTGTATTGGCGTAGACTCATACCAGTACAGAGGAACCCACCTACGGAAGGCTACAACCTTCTCTAATTTTCTAGCTACTACTGGAAGGGAAGTCCAACCCCTTGGCTCTTGTAATGGCCGATATGTTTACCAGTACATAGGCGCCAACCTATAGAAGGCTATGACCTTGTCTCTTCCTCCAAGGACCATGTTTCATAAATTTTTAGACTCGATCCATCAATAAAATCAAAGCACAAAATCAATCACCACTGCAGTACAACCATAAACTATATCCACATCATCAATCTCTAAATCACCCAACAACTGAATCACTAAAACTCTGTTATCAAAACATAGTCACCAGATCACAGAACAAAACCTAGAACTCTGCAACAATCACTTGAACCAACAACAATCTCAAATATCAAATTTCATAATGTATGCGCTACTTAGCTGTGTCAAACCAGCATGTATACACCCTTTCACCAAAGAGAACCAACGTATAGATATGAAAATAATTACTTATACCTTCGTTGTATTTTACTACTTTAGATATACCAAGATCATCAAATATGAAGGATTAGATATGCGTCAGTATTTAGATCTGAACTAATCATGATCATACCAGATAATGATAATGCATTTTAGTCTTCATGATCTCAGTCCATCAACCTTCATTCACCACATAGGTGCATCCTTAGTAAAGCATCACATACCCATAACTTGAATATTAGATCTCACACTTCATCAGATATTCATCACTTGTGTGCATTGGCCTAATGATCTTCTCCTCCTTTTATAGTCTTAGGATTTGCTCAATACCATGGAGTAAAACTAGTTAGGATCAATACCTTGGATCCAATACCTGGGGTCAATACCTCGGACTCGATACCTTGGACCAATACCATGGATCAAATAAATAGGACCAAAAACTTAGTTTTCCAAGGTATACACACTTTTCCTCTTTCGAAAGTGCGTGTGTACGTATACACGACTTTGTATATAGTGAACCTGCATATATACGCGGCTTGGTCAATGGTGAACCTACATATACCTTTCTTTCTTCATTCTTTACTGATTACCTGCTATACTCTGATATTTTAACTAAGAGAGTTTCCATCGAGGACAACACCTATGTCACAATGCCAACAATCTCCCCCTTTGGACTTGATGGGGAAAACCACACCAAGTCACTCTCCCCCTTTGACATCAAGGGAAAAGGGTCATGCTTCCCCTGAGTGCATGCTGAATTCTCTGATATGCTAAGATGTACTGATCAGTCCATGCTCCCCGTGAGCACATGTAGAGTCTGCAAAAATATTTTTCAAAAGAATAACATGACTCTACAACTCAACTAAGTAAGTATGACCTTCCTATCACCAATGACTCGTACATACATCAATCTCCCAACTAAGTGGGGATACACCATTTTGACTCATCCACCCAACCAAGTGGGGATATACCAAATGTCTATACAGGACTGAGATGGAAATTATTACATCATATGACTCATGGGTCTTTTAAGAGATATATAACACATTTATACAAAATACCTAAACAATACCATGATAGTCATCAGCTACTATCATACACCATATATGATCTACACCATAAGCATCTGTTACCGCATCCAGACTTGTAACTTGTAATACCATTCTCTTGACCAACCAACAATAAGTAGAAAGACGTATCATTCAGCCATATAACCATCACCACCAAAGACTTCTAGCCATAATTCCAACAATGCATTATTCGAGGCATATGCTCCCCCTGAACCTGTGCCATACCATCATCAAACAGAGCAAGTAAGTGACTGAACCATATTAGACTCCTTTTCCATATTTTGAACCGCTACTTTTTCCTCAGAACACCATATACGCGACTGCGCAGCATCTAACTCATGTATATATGTGACTTCTCTTCATAATAGGTGTGTATGTAAATTGGAATACTTAAGTTTTACACTTTCAGCTTCCCCTGGGTCTGTTATGTTTGCTAACTGAGTTATGCCACATCTTTCTGACAATAATTTTGTTTTCTTCAATACCTGGGATTGGGATGATGTATTCTCCTTTTTCTTTGGTGTCCAAATTGTTCTCCTACATTCCTTTACTTTATGTCCAAGCTTGTTACATGCATAACATCTTATATGTTTCATATTCCTTTTATTGCAATCAATAGCTTTGTAACCAAACATATTGTAAGAAAAACAATTTCCCTTAAAGTACTTGGAATTTGATGATTTGTTTGTGTGATGGTCTTGAACCATTCTACTTCTACACTTGGCTGCAACATGTCCAAAATAATGGCATATAAAACATTCAACATCATTCTTTGAAGAAAATAACTGACTATTACTTCCACAATTAGGAGTAATAGAATTTCTTTGAAGAATTTATTTCCTTGGTAGTTGATGGGGTTGTCCTCTCACCTCCTTATTGGCCATTTCAGATTTCTCATTAGAGTTCCTTGCCTCACCTTATGAGCTAGATTCCCCTTCAACAGATTCATGAAAACCAAGTCTAGTTTTGATGGTAGGAGACGTTTGACTACTAAGAATATTATCCAAAATATTAGTATTGTCTTGTAATCGTAACAGTTTATCCTTTTGTTCTAACTTATATTTTAAGATATTTACCTCAACTTGATGTTGTTCTTCCTTTTCTAGATATCGCTTCATTATGTTTTCTTCAGCTTCTCTTCCTTTTTCCACTTGTTGCCTTAATTTGATAACTTCATGTTCTTGTTCTTCAAGAGCTTCTTTATTCTACTTCTTTGATTCTTCAAGATCTTCCTTTAGAGAGAGGATCTTAGATTCAAGTCTCTGGATTGTTATGCTATGATCATTTATTTCATTTCTTAATGATATCACTACATCCTGCAGTTGCTCTCGTACTCTAGTTACTGTCTCCAGCTGATCTTTTAATCTAGTAACCTCTTCTTTTTCTATGTCATTATTTTCATATGCCATGAGAAGTTTAATTTCTTGATTATCTTGTTCACTATTAGAGAAGCCATCACTATGATCATGAGTATAATAACTTCCTTTTACCTTCTTCAAACATATTTCCTTTGTTATGAGGGAATCTAGTAGCGTAATTACCAACTCTACCACAAGAAAAACATTTGAAAGGTAGCTTACCTTTGAACCTTCTAGATCCCCGTTGAAGCTTCTTGAAAAAATTTACCTCATATTCTTCTTCTAAAATGCATACCGATTCATTGAGTTTTTCTTTTTCCTTTGTTGGTACTTTCAATGCGGCTTCTCTCATATCTGATGGTCCTCATTTTCTCATTTCAAAATCAGTAAATATTTCGTGATGTTGCATCATAGTGATATTCTGCAGATCTTGCTTTTCGTCTATGGCAGACACTTTGGGTTCAAATTTAGCAGACAAGGATCTCAAAACTTTCTCAATTAAGGCAACTTCCTTAATTTCTTCACCCAGATTCTTCATGCAATTGACAACCTCATGTATATGTAAGAAGTAACTAGCTATGCTTTCATCACTATGCATCTTAAGAGTTTCATACTGTATTCTGGGAGTTTGAAGCTTAGCATGCTTTACTTGAGAGTCTCCTTTGTAGCTCAGAATGATTTTGTCCCATATTTCTTTGGCTGATTTGAGCTGTAGGACCTTGACAAACTTTGATTTTGACAAACTTCCCAATAAAATAGTAACAGCTTTGGCATCAGTTTCATATTGCTTTCTACCTACCATATATGTAGGAATTGCTGATGGAAATGTATATCCTCCTTCCATGATTTCCCAAATATACATTCCAAGCGATTGTACATAGGCTGTGGTTCTTATCTTCAAGTAAACAAAATTGCTCCCATCAAAGATTGGTGGTCTGATGGATCCCTCTCTTTGTTGATTACTCATGATGATGGATCTAACTTCAAGCGATCAAGCTTATTTTGAAGGACCTGCTCCGATACCAATTTTTGGAAATAATACTAAGAAGGAGGGGTGAATCAGTATTAGCAAATCAATAACTTTTTCATTTCCATACTAAAATTCATATACGCTACTTCAATGACGGTAACCCACGTGTACATGCAACTGTGCTCAAGGAAACTAGCATATATCCAACAAAATTATGATTCAGTTAATTCATATGTTGATCATTAATCAGTGCATCATTACTTCATTATCCATATAAACAGTAACTAGTTGTAGTAAAAACAAAACATATCATCACACATAAGAAACACACATGAACACCAAGATATAAGGTGCAAAACCCAATGTGGGACAAAAACCACCTGCTGATGTCTTCCTTTTAATATAAGAAGAACCTGTTTACAATCTTGTACTGGCACAGACTCATACCAGTACAGAGGCACCCACTTGCGGAACACTACAACCTTCTCTCATTTTCCAGCTGCTATTGAAAGGGAGCTCCGAACCCCTGGCTCTTGTACTAGCCAATATGTTTACCAGTACATAGGCACCGACCTACAGAAGGCTACGACCTTGTCTCTTCCTCCAAGGACCGTGTTTCATAAATTTTCAGACTGGATCCATCAATGACACCAAAGCACAAAATCAATCACCACTGCAATAAAACCATAAACTATATCGACATCATCAATCTCTAAATCACCCAACAACTGAATCACTGAAACCCTATTATCAAAACACAATCACCAGATCCCAGAGCAGAATCAGAACTCTGCAACAACCGCTTGAACCAACAACAACCTCAAAGATTAAATCTCATAATGTATATTCTACTTGCCTGTGTCAAACCAGTGTGTATACGCCCTTTCACCAAAGGGAACCAATGTACATCTCTGAAAATAATTTCTTATACCTTTGTTGCAGTTTACTACTTCAGATATACCCAGATCATCATCATATGTAAAGGATTAGATATGCATCAGTATTCAGATTTGAGCTAATCATGATCATACCATATAATGATAATGCATTTTAGTCTTCATGATCCCGGTCCATCAACCTTCATTCGCCACATAGGTGCATCCTTAGCAAAGCATCACATACCCATAACCTGCGTATTAGATCTCACACTTCATCAGATATTCATCGCTTGCATGCACTAGCCTAATGATCTCCTCCTTTTATAGTCTTAGGCCTTGCTCAATATCGTGGACCAAAACTAGTTAGGATCAATACCTTGGATCCAATACCTAGGATCAATACCTCGGACCCAATACCTTGGACCAATACCATGGATCAAAATACCATGGATCAAATAATTCAGACTAAAAACTTAGTTTTCCATAGTATACACTCTTTTCCTCTTGTGAAAGTGTGTGTGTACATATATGCGACTTTGTATATAGTGAACCTACTTGTATACGCGTCTTGGTCAATGGTGAACCTGTGTATACCTTTCTTTCTTCTTTCTTTGCTGATTGCCTGCTATACTGTGATATTTTATTTGAGAGAGTTGCCATCAAGGACAACACCTATTTCATAATGCCAACAATCTCTCCCTTTGGACTTGATGGCAACAACCACACCAAGTCACTCTCCCCCTTTGAAATCAAGGGAAAAGGGTCATGCTCCCCCTAAGTGCATGTTAAATTATCTGATATGCTAATATGTACCAATTCGTCCATGCTCCCCTTGAGCACATGCAGAGCCTGCAAAAATATTTTTCAAAAGAATAACATGACTCTACAACTCAACTAAGCGAGTATGACCTTCCTATCACCAATGACTCATACATACATCAATCTCCCAACCAAGTGGGGATACACCATTTTGACTCATCCACCCAACCATGTGGGGATATACCAAATGTTTATACATGACTGAGATAGAAATTATTACATCATACGACTCATGGGTCTTATAAAAGACATATATGACATTTAGACCAAGGACCTAAACAAGACCATGATATTCATCAGCTACTATCATACACCATATATGATTTTCACCAAAAGCATTTGTTGCCACATCTAGACTTGTAACTTGCAATACCATTCTCTTGACCAACCAACAATAAGTAGAAAGATGCATCATTCAGCCATATAACCATCACCAGCAAAGACTTCTAGCCGTAATGCCAACAATGCATTATTCGAAGCATATGCTCCCCGTGAACCTATGCCATACCATGTTTAAACAGAGCAGATAAGCGACTGAACCATATCAAACTCCTTTTCCATATTCTTAACCGCTGCTTTTTCCTCAGAACACCATATACGCGACTGTGCAGCGTCTAACTCACGTATATACACGACTTCTCTTCATAATAGGTGCATACATAAATTGGAATATTGAAGTTTTACACTTTCAGCTTCCCTTGTGTCTGTTATGTCTGCTAACTGAGTTATGCCACATCTTTTTGACAATAATGATGTCTTCTTCAATACCTAGGATTGGGATGATGTATGCTCCTTTTTCTTTGGTGTCCGAATTTTGCTCCTGCATTACTTTACTTTATGTCCAAACTTGTTACACACATAACATCTTACATGTTTCATATTCCTTTTATTGCAATCAATAGCTTTGTGACCAAACATATTGCAAGCAAAACAATATCCCTTAAAGTACCTGGAATTTGATGATTTTTCTATGCGATGGTATTGAACCATTCTACTTTTGCACTTGGCTGCAACATGTCCAAAATTATGGTATATAAAACATTCAACTTCATTATTTGAAGAAAATAACCGACTATTACTTCCACAGCTAGGAGTAAAAGATTTTCTTTGAAGAATTTCTTTCCTTGGTAGTTGATGTGGTTGTCCTTTGAACTCCTTGTTGAGCATTTCAGATTTCTCATTAGAGTTCCTTGCCACACCTTGTGGGCTAGGTTTCCCTTCAATAGATTCATGAAAACTAAGTTCAGTTTTGATGGTAGGAGACCTTTGACTACTAAGAATATTATCCAAAATCTTAGTATTGTCTTGTAATCGTAACAGTTTGTCCTTTTGTTCTAACTTATCTTTTAAGATATCTACCTCAACCTAATGTTGTTCTTCCTTTTCCAGATATTGCTTCTTTATGTTTTCTTCAACTTTTATTCCTTTTTCCACTTGTTGCCTTAATTCGAGAACTTCGTGTTCTTGTTCTTCAAGAGCTTCTTTATTCTGCTTCTTTGATTCTTCAAGATCTTCCTTTAGAGAGAGGATCTTCGATTCAAGTCTTTGGATTGTTATACTCTGATAATTTATTTCATTTCTTAATGATATCACTACATCCTACAACTGCTCCCTTACTTTGGTTACTATCTCCAGCTGATCTTTTAATCTGGTAACTTCTTCTTTTTCTACGTCATTATTTTCATATGCCATGAGAATTTTAATTTCCTGATTATATTCATCATTATTGGACAAGCCATCACTATTATCATGAGTATAATAACTTCTATTACCTTCTTCAAACATCTTTCCTTTGTTATGAGGGCATATAGCAGCATAATTTCCAACTCGACCACAAGAAAAACATTTGAAAAGTAGCTTACCTTTGAACCTTCCAAATCCTCGTTGAAGCTTCTTGAAAAAATTTACCTCATATTCTTCTTCTAAAATGTATCCCGATTCATTGAGTTTTTCTTTTCCCTCTGTTGATACTTTACATGTGGCTTCTCTCATATCTGATGGTCCTCCTTTTCTCATTTCAAAAGCAGTTAAGATTCTATGAAGTTGCGTCATAGTGATATTCTACATATCTTCCTTTTCTTCTATGGCAGACACTTTGGGTTCATATTTAGTAGACAAGGATCTCAAAAAATTCTCAACTAAGTCAACTTCTTTAATTTCTTCACCTAGATTCTTCATGCAATTAAAAACCTCATCTATACATAAGAAGTAACTAGCTATGCTTTCATCACTATGCATCTTAAGAGTTTCATATTGTATTCTGAGAGTTTGAAGCTTAGCATGTTTTACATGAGATTCTCCTTCATAGATCAAAATGATTTTGTTCCATATTTCTTTGGCTGATTTGAGCTGCATGGCCTTGACAAACTTTGATTTTGAAAAACTTCCCAATAAAATTGTAACAACTTTGTCATTGGTTTCATATTGCTTTCTACCTGCCATATCTGTAGGAATCACCGATGGAAATTTATATCCTCCTTCCATGATTTCCCAAATATCCATTCCAAGTGATTGTAGATAGGCTATGGTTCTTATCTCCCAGTAAAAAAAATTGTTTACATCAAAGATTGGTGGTCTCATGGATCCCTCTCTTTCTTGATTACTCATGATGATGGATCTTCCTTCAAGCGATCAAGCTTCTTCTGAAGGACCTACTCCAATACCAATTGTTGGAAATAATACTGAGAGGGGGGGAGGGGGTGAATCAGTATTAGAAATTCAATAACTTTTTCATATCCATACTCAAATTCATATACGCTATTTCAGTGAAGGTAACCTTTGTCTACATGCAACTGTGCTTAAGAAAACTAGTGTATATCCAACAAACTTATGATTCAGTTAATTCATTATATGTTGATCTTTAATCAATGCATCATTACTTCATTATCCATATAAATAGTAACCAATTGTATTAAAAATAGAATAGATCATCACACATAAGAAACACACATGAACACCAAGATATAAGGTGGAAACCCAATGTGGGACAAAAACCACCTGATGTTCTCTTCATTTTAATATAAGAAAAACCTTTTTATAATCTTGTACTGGCGTAGACTCATACCAGTACGTAGGCACCCACTTTCAGAAGGCTACAACCTTCTCTCATTTTCCAGCTGCTACTAGAAGGGAGCTCCAACCCCCTATCTCTTGTACTGGCCTATACATTTACTAGTATGTAGGCGCTAGCCTACAGAAGGCTACAACCTTCTCTCTTCCTCCAGGGACTACGTTTCATAAATTTTCAGACTGGATCCATCAATAACATGAAAGCACAAAATCAATCATCACTACAATACAACCATCAACTATATCTGCATCATCATTCTTTGAATCATCCAACAACTGAATCACTCAAACCCTGTTATCAAAACATCGTCACCAGATCACATAACAGAACCTAAAACTCTACAATAGCCACTTGAACCAAAAACAACCTCAAATATCAAATCTCATAATGTATATGCTACTTGGATGTGTCAAACCAGCGTGTATATGCTCTTTCACCAAAGGGAACTAGCGTACAGATCTGAAAATAATGACTTATACCTTCGGTGCAGTTTACTACATCAGATATACCCATATCGTCAGATATAAAGGATTAGATATGCATCAGTATTCATATATGAACTAATCATGATCATACCAGATAATGATAATGCATTTTAGTCTTCATGATCCCAGTCCATCAACCTTCATTCACCACATAGGTGCATACTTAGCAAAGCATCACATACCCATAACCTGCATATTAGATCTCACTCTTCATCAGATATTCATTGCTTGTGTGCACTGGCCTAATGATCTTCTCCTCCTTTTATAGTCTTAGGCCTTGTTCAATACCATGGACCAAAACCAGTTAGGATCAATACCTTGGATCCAATACCTGGGGTCAATACCTCAGACCTGATACCTTGGATCAATACCATGGATCAAATACTTCGGAACAAAAACTTAGTTTTCCAAGGTATACGCGCTTTTTCTCTTATGAAAGTGCATATGTACATATACACAACTTTGTATATAGTGAACTTACGTGTATACGCAGCTTGGTCAATGGTGAACCTGCGTATACCGTTCTTTCTTCATTCTCTGCTAATTACCTGCTACACTATGATCTTTTACCTGACAGAGTTGCCATCAAGGACAACACCTGTGTCATAATAC
>APFE030068986.1:5862-29368 GCA_000404065.3 Pinus taeda
AATAAGTCCATTCTTCTCAATGATTTGTTGTTAATGAATTATTTCATGTACTCCTTGGTCTATATGATGAATATGCGTTGTTTTATGAAATATTCAGGTGTTATGTAATCATTTGACTGTTAGTGTATGCAGGTCTTAAAGTGAAGGAGGATCTCATCTAGATCAGCAAGGCTGGACTGCTACAACAAGCGTTGGATTTGAGGTAGGATCAACAACACTTGGTTTCTCATAGAATAATGTATGTTTAGAGAAGGATTGCTCTTGTTTGTCACTAAAGAGTCTTAGACTCCTAGGGAGGTTAGGTTTGTCCGCAAAAATAACTCTTTCCGCATGACAGGAACAGCTGGTGACTTTGATGTTATGGGATCGGATGATGGCCACAGAGCATTAGGTAATCAATAGTGTAAAGTGCCAGACTGAGAGTAAACTAGATCCAAGTACTGGGTATGAGCGATGGCCTACTCCTTAGTGACACATCCACCCATAACTATATCGTGAGCAATTGGGGCTACAGATGATTTGGTAAACCATTCAGTGAGAAACTGATCAACAATCTCAAATTTGATCAGGCGACATCTACGTCTCCATTCATGGATGTGATTAGAGATGTGAGTTGTGGTATCTTGCTTAAGTTATGTGAGAAAATAGGTGCTAATTTCATAGTGAACTGACAACTGAAAATGCATGAGGAAATCCATGGTTAACTGTTACATAGTAATTTGTCATCGACTCTGCATTCCCTTATCCCAGATGTTGTCGTTCCATATTACTAACATCTATTCTGTGACATGTTGTTAATTATGTGTCAATACCTTCCTTGTGATCTCAGGAAGAATGTCTCAATTCATTATCCCTAAAGCAAACCCCTTTTTACCTAAGTTTTTGGGTCGTTGCGGTTCAGAATTTGTCCTACCCACGAAGATGGTCAAGTTTTCACTTTCCCTAGTGAAGTTGTCACTCTGTCCCTATGTTTCACCCGGGAAGATCTACTTTTTGCAAGTTTTTCAACAACTCGACGAAGCTTCGAGATGAAATTGTTTCATGGGTGGTCCCAGGGCTGGTTGTTGGGTCAGATGATCTTGCCTCTTTCCTTTGGGATAGTTGTTCCACCTTTTGTGCAACCTCCCTAAGAGATAAGTTCTTCATTCCATCTCTTATGGAACCTATCCCTCCTATAAATGTTTCCTCCATGGATGCGATCAGCTAGCTTGGATGTAACTTGATGATAGCTAGATGTAATTTGGTAGCTTTAGGTTTCTAAGAGAGGAGTAGAGGTAGAGAGTGTTTTTGGAGTGTGGAAGTAGCCTCACATGTGTTTTGGCTTGAGAGATGTTTGAGTAGAGTTTGTTTGAGAACTTTCTAGCATCAATCCTTTGAACTAAAGAGAGAGTCATTTGTTCCCTTGGGAGACGGTTCACAAGTGAATGCTTACGGAGACATGTCAACGGGTCCCTTCGAGGAGGCTTACGATGTCAAGGCCTGGTTGTAAGTTTTACTTTGATTTATATCAATAAAAATCAATAGCTTGTTTCCTATATTGCATGTCGAAATTGTATGTCGATAGTTTGAGGTTCCTTGACTCTTCAGGTATATTGTTTGGTCATTTTCTATTGTGTTTGTGGTGTTTCTCTACATGTTGTTTTTAGGAATAAGTCACTAGAAGAACAAGAGCTAGAGCAACACGATGAGGATTTCATCGAACGACGAATTGAAGGTAGGTCTTCATAACACCAACTTTCTAAGGAAATTTTCTTTGGTATTGTCTTTGCGATGACTAGACCCACTATAGGGCTAGAGGGGTTACCTTTGTCCATGGAGGGAACTTGCCTGTGTCTTTCAACCCTCAATTACCTTTTTTTGCAACTTTGGAACTGCCTGATGTGTCAAAGTTGGAAAATGACCCTATACTTCATAATCCATATTGGCCACCAGTTCCGACCAAGATTCCTGGTGATTGTCCTAAATTTGATGGAAAATCTAGAGAGGATCCCCAAGCACATGTTATGACTTATCACCTTTGGTGTTCATCTAATTCCTTGCTTGAAAATTCTATCCGTCTCCGTCTTTTTTAGAGTACTCTTACTAGTTCCACTGCGAGATGGTATATTGAACTCACTCGTGGAACTTTCCAAGACTTTAACTCCCTTGTGATGGCATTTCATACCCATTTTCAGTTGCCGAATTGCTATGAAATAGGAATGCATCTCCTCACTTATCTGAAACAGGACACAGCTACCCACATCTCCAATCATATTCATGAATGGAGAAGATGGTGTCGTTTGATTAAGTTATGGATCCCTAATCAGCTACTGACTGACTGGTTTACTACCTCTTTGTCGGTCTGATAGTCTAAGATATTACTATGGGGGAATGTGTTACTGAAGAGCAAGCCATCGCGCATGCTCAGTATATTAATTTCATATATTCCCAATCTAGCATGCTTTATGATGTCTTACATGATGCTTCGTGACCTGGAACTTCTAAAGCACCGTCGACACCTTTTGTCGATGGTGTTATTGGTTCCATCGCTCAACCTTCCCGAAAGTCTTCCACTACCCCTGCGAAGCAAAAATATACTACTCCTGTTGGAAATGCTTCTCAGTATTCATCTAATTTTGGGAAAACCTCCGAAGTTAACGTTGTTCAGTCTACCGCGGGAGAAAAAACTTCAAAAGGTAAAAAGAAAGGAAAAGGTAAAAATAAGGCCAATGCACCAAAGCAAGAACCTCCTAAGACTCCTACCGATGATGGTTCTAAATGAAAAACTAAGTATCCTTGTCTTATATGTGATGAGGATCACTACACTAAAGACTATCCTAGATGGTCTAAGGTTAGTCATTTTCTTAAGGGGACTTCGGGGACTCCTGCTATACTTAAAGAGCCTTTTCCCTCCTAGCGAACTCAAATGGTGGTAGACCAACCTCAATCCTCTTCCTCATTTGGCTCCTAGGTCTTTATGGCTGGGACTATCCCTATTCATGTGAGTAATGGATCAAAAGATTATGCTCCATCCACAGGGAAGGAACCTGAAGTACCTTCTAACGTTCCTTTGTCTAGTTCTGGCCCTCTTCATATTGAACGACCCAACACCAAGTCTGTCATTAGACCACCTACTAAGGAATTTCTCCGAAAATATTCCTATAACCCTAATGCTCGTACCACACAACACTATAGTATTGTCAAAGACCTAGCCCAAGCTCCGTCGGCTATGTCTGCATTGGAGGTTCTCCATAGTTGTCCTCCCCAATGGAAGTCTCTACTATCTGCTATGGGTGGCATTGACTCGGCTAATTCCAAGTTAATTACATTCGATCTTGAAAGTCATGTGTCATGTTTGCCTTATAAAATTGCTTTTATCATCCAAGTCATTGTTAACTTGAAGAATATTCATCGCATTGTTATTGATGAAGGAGCCTCAACTTGCATCATGTCTGTTGCTTGTTGGAAGGCCATCGGTTCCCCATCTTTGAGTCAATCTCCTAATACCTTGGAAGCATTTGATGGAAGAGATTCTCATCCATTTGGTATTCTCCCATGCTTGACTATCACATTGGAGGGGAAGACGGTTGACATCGAAGTCAAAGTTGTTGATGCTAATCTGACTTACAACCTTTTGCTGGGTCGAAGTTGGACCTATGAAATGTGTTTTGTGGCTTCATCGTTATTCTGTGTGCTTCGTTTCCCTCATCAGGGGAAGATTGCTACAGTCAATCAATTGTCCTTCTTTGATTCTTCTTCCTCGGACGACAATGTTCTGTTTGTGGAGCATACTAGTATTCCGTATGAGAGTGTGGGTGTTGGACTCTTTAAAGATCCTACCCTTATTGGTGTTTTTCCACTCTCACCTCCTAATGTTGCCTCTGTCAATATGATCTCTATCAATCCTGATCCCTGGGTGATTCCCCCCTTCGATTAGGTGGATTTATGGGGCGATGTTATGCCGTTGAGCCCTGCAGATCTCAATCATGTTGAAATCGTTTCGCCTTCAGTTTTATCTTATGACTCTACTCCTTCTAGTAGATCTCTCAACACATATGTGCAATCCCCCTGGCTTGGAGATATTGCTTCTCCGTATCTGTTACGAGAGGCATTTCCTTCTGATGATGCGATTCTTGAGAATTTGTCTTTTAAGGATCCTCCTTGGGTTGATAATCATCATCGTTCCTCGTTTCTCCCAGGCCATGGGGCTATGACTGCTTGTTTGTATAAATTTGCTTCCCATGTTCCTTCTCAGCCACTTCAGCCACCCATCCTCACTCATGAGGTCTTTTTTGAAGGGAATATGGGAAATATTATGAAAACCATACCCATCAACATCTCTGTTAAACTAAGGGTTGTTGAAAATATTCACATTGAAGTGACTTATTCTCCTGAGTAGATCCAGCTCTACATCGATTTTTTCTGAGAGTTTCGCGATGTGTTCACCTGGTCATACGAAGAAATGCCCGGTATTGATCCAATTATTGTGGTTCATGATATACCTATGTATGCTAATGCAAAAGCAATTTGTCAATGTTTACGTCCCGTGCACCTAAGAAAGGCCACTACCATTAAGGTAGAGGTTGAAAAAATTCTCAAGGTTGGTTTCATTTACCCTATTCCACTAACAAACTGGGTATCTAACATTGTCCCTGTGACCAAAAAGCAAGGCACTATTATGGTTTGTGTTGATTATCGTGACATCAATCGTGCATGTCTAAAAGATAACTATCCTACTCCCTTTATTGACCAGCTTATCAAAGAATGTGTTGGGAGTGAGATATTCTCTTTTATGGATGGCTTTTTTGGTTACAACCAGATCAATATTTTTCCTGCCAACCAGTACAAAACTACCTTTATCTATCCATGGGGTAAATTTGCTTACATAAGGATCCCTTTTGGTCTGAAGAATGCCGGTGCAACTTTCCAACGAGCAATGTCCTATGCTTTTCATGACATCAGACACATTGTTCAGCCTTATTTGGATGACCTTCCAGCTCATTCAGCTAAATTCCTAGACCATCCGAGCCACCTCCACCAAATTTTTCTTCATTGTTGACATTACCGTATTCGTCTCAATCCACATAAATGTGTCTTCTGCGTTGAATCTGGCAGAATCCTTGGGTTTTCCATTTCTAAGGAGGGTATTCATCTCGATATACTCAAGGTCAAAGCTATTCTGAATCTCCCGCCTCCTTCTTCTTTGCATCAAATGTAGAGTTTGCAGGGGAAGGCTAATTTCCTACGCTGTTTTATCCATAACTATGCTGAGGTTGCTAAGGGTTACATGCATCTCCTTAAGTGTGACACGCCATTTATTTGGGGCGACATCGCTCAGAGGTCATTTGAGAAGCTCAAGGAACTTGTTGTTTCTACTTCCCTATTCCATCCACCCAACTATCATTGTGATTATTTGCTTTATCTAGCTACCACTAATAGTACCCTTGGTATGGTTCTAGTCCAAGATGACAATGATGGTTTCGAGCATGTCATATATTATCTTAGTCGCAACCTTCTTGACCCTGAGACTCGCTATGCTTATGTCGAGAAGTTGGCCTTGGTAGCCGTTTAGGCTGTCCAACGTTTTCGTCATTACATTTTGTTGTGCACTATGACCGTGATTTCAGATTGCAACCCAATGACATACATTTTATCGCGTCAATTGTTGGGGGCAAAATACTCAAAATGGATTTTTATCCTTTAAGAGTTTGATTTGTAGTTTACCACTGCCAAATCTAAGAAGTCATTGGTCTTCACTGAGTTGATCTACTCATTACCGCCTACTTTTGCTCCCTCTCAGATAGAGGACCTCATTCTAGACGACACACTTTTCTTGATCAGTGCCCTCGATCCCTGGTACAGTGACATTATTGTTTACCTCCATACATCTTCATTTCACCCTGATTTGTCTAAGGATGCTTGGCAACGCATTCACCACCATTCTCAACCCTATTGTATTGTCAGAGACACTTTATATCATCTCGGCATTGATTCAGTTCTTCGCCGCTGTCTAAATTTCGAAGAAGGTGAAAATTCTTAAATCACTGCCACTTTGGTGCCTGTGGCAGTCATATGTCTAGTTATGCTACCGCCCAAAAGATTCTTCGTGCTGGTTACTTTTGGTCATCCATCTTCAAATATTGCATTTTGGCTATCCGTTCCTATCATGTGTGTCAAATTTACTAGTGGAAGATGTGTGTGCCACCTTCCCTTTTGCATCATGTCATTATCGTTAGCCCTTCTGCTAAATGGGGCATTAATTTTATGACCTGTAACCCTTGCTTGGTTAGGGGGCATGGGTATATTATCATTTCCATCGATTATTTTACGAATGGGCCAAAGCGATGCCTACATTGTCTAACAACGGTAAGACAGCTTCGCATTTTCTGTTTAATCACGTAATTACCCGATTTGGAGTCCCTCAAGCTATAGTTACTGATCATGGTTCCCATTTCCGTGGTTATATGATGACTAAGTTAACAACCCAGTTAGGCTTGTCTCATAATAGTTTGACGCCATATTACCTTCAGGCTAATGGCCAAGTCAAAGCAGTAAACAAAGTGTTGGTTACTATGCTTCAGTGTACCATTCAAATGCACAAGTCCAACTTTCATTTGATGTTGTTTTTCGCTATATGGGCCTACCGTACCTTGGTTAAGGATGCAACCTGATTCACACCATTTCAACTTGTTTATGGTATGGAAGCTACCCTTCTGATTGAATGTGAAATCCCTTCTCCCAAATTAGCTATCGAATCGCTACTGAATACTACTCCAGTGGAAGAATGCCTTCTTTATCTAGAACAGCTTGACGAGACTCGTCGACTTGCCTCTTTAGTCATTGAAGCACAGAAAAAGATAGTGAAAACTCATTTCGATCAGACAGTCAACCCACGTTCTTTCATGGAGGGGGATATAGTCCTACTATATGATCAAGCTAATGACAAGTTTGGGACAGGAAAATTTGAACCCATGTGGCATGGGCCCTATATTGTCAAACACATTTTGCAAAAAGGGGACTATGAGCTAAATGACTATGAAGGCAACCCTTTAGATAAGCCCTAGAATGGGCTTTATATCAAGAAATATTATGCATGATTCTTTCATGCATCGCTGTGTACATAAGTGTGTTTTTCATTTTGTACATGTTTGGCTTGGTGTGTAGGCATTTTCTACTTATTATGTACCTTTTTCTTCTTATGTAGATGTTTGTCGCACCTTATGTTGGTTTCGCTAACGGTGCTTGTCGCAGTACTTAGAATCTTTACTCTGCGGCATGGGTTATCTATGATCCTCATGGTAAGTTGGTAGATCTTCAAGGTGTTTGTCTAGGATGTACTACGAACAATGTCACTGAATATAGTGCAGTCATTGAATTGCTGTCTGAGGCTATTGCCCTCAATATTCGTGCATTGATCGTGAATCTAGATTCACAACTTGTTGTTCTTCAACTCAACGGGTGTTATTTCATTAGAAGCCCTAAAATTTTAGGGTTGTATTTACGTGTTTATTTACTAGAAAGAAATTTTGATTATATTACATATCGACATATTCCTATAAGACTAAATACATTAACTGATGCATTGGAAAATCATGTGTTAGATAGACATTTGCGACATTTGCAAAAATAAACATTAGAAATAATAAGTCAATATAGAAAAACATAGGTATATATATGTATATCAAGTGTTGCACATCATAGTGATCAAAAAATATATGTTCAGGTTACATCGCAAGACAACATGTCTTTCAAAATTACAGAAATTAAACCTAGGAGTGTAATCTATGTTGCTCTCTATAGCACACGATTGCTCGGACAACATGTTTGAGTAGTCAGTGAATCCTGCCCAACGCACCTACTATGTGTCATTGGTACTATTGAGGGACATCCTTGAATCTCACATAGTTTGGGATCCCCTCCGTTAACCCCTCCAGGTCGTGGGCAATCTCGTCCTCTACATCTCCACCGGGGGGAGGAATCTCGAACTCCCGCTCAACTCTTTGAGCAATTAGAGACAAATCGACAGGCCTTTCCAGCCCAACATCTGCAAAATTGAAACATAATGATTAGAACATATGAAAAATTATAAAAATTATAAAATATTTAAAAATTCAACAAATGGATTTGTTACCTTTGTTATCCCAATGTTCCCCAGGGGGAGTATTAAATCTGGATCACCCCTGAAGTCTATCCCAGCATATGGCCAGTCCTCGGCAACAACTAGTTGGTGATCCATTCATTAGAAAAACTTGGGTCTTCATCACATATGTTGAACCCCACCTCCTTGAGGCATCAACATCCCCCACCGAGTCATCCGTGGCTCCCGTGGAGTCGGCCATGCCACGACTGCTTCCTGTCTCTAGAAGATAGAAAGACGCTCGAGGATGAATGATATGAGAATAGACCCATACCCAAACTGTTTGACATCCCCCCGCTGAAACTTTGTTAACTGCCATTTTAAGTTATCTGCTACGGCCTTGGCCCAGTTAAAGATGGTGGGATCCATATAGTCGACTGCTAGCTAGAGTTGGGTTTTGGTGGGCTTGTGTGGGGCTTGTGAGCTAGCTGCTCTAGTGATGGTAGAGAGGAGAACTCGAAGAGACAAGTCTCTAACTATTGCGATCTTGAGTTTTCGCCCTTATCTGATTTCTCCACCTCCAGACACAGTCTTCCCATAAGCATATCCATGGTTTCTCCAATGATATGAGTCCCTGTCATGCAGGGCCTTTCCCCCCTTTGTGACAACCCTGTCAGGAAATAAATGTTTGCTGCCTCAATCTCCAACAACTACCCTCAGATGTTGAATTTCCCCTCATTCGGATCCCACGCGCCAACCAGATATCGGAGTAGGTCCGGTTGCACCCTCAAACAGGGCACCATGAAGAATTTCAGAAGCCCGCAATTCCGGAGCACGTCCAGGCACTTTTGATCCCCCATGGCTAACTCATCATTACTGTTGTGCTCCCATTCCTTCCACTCAATCAGCATGGTTTTATCCTGTATACAGACATAGGTGATCATAAGTGCCCCATTTATGCTTAAAATCCCATAAAATTTTTAGTTTTTGAGAGAAATTGACTATTGGCACTCGTTGCGCTTTTTTTTCTAACTGGTGCGCTGAGCCAATATCCACCATTCAGAAAATTTGGGATCTTCGCGGCTTTTCAATGTACAGTCATGAAGACCCCATTTTCTCCCCATGAAATATTTCGGGTCGTCGCGGTCCTAAGCTAGCAACTTGCGATGACCGCCACAAATATGCTTGCCCTAAAACCTTCCTAAATGGCGGCTCATACCACCAAAAATGAATCACATCTATTTACAAATGTAGGAAATTGTGTAGTGTCTACCTGGACCAGATGAATTTGCTGATAATGTGCCGATCTTCTTCCAGTCGACTGTTGAAATTCCGAATGCACAAGGGTAAATATTTCACTCTGAGGTAAAACAGTGAAAAGTAAATTGATTCTTTCCTAATGACTCTTTTTATAAGCCTTTTGTAAAATTAGGGTTTGCAAATTAGGGTTTTTCTATTATTATCTATTTTTGAATATTTCATGTATTTTTATATCAAAAATGGATCTTACACTTGCTTTTGTGCAGCGACAGGTTTCTGCAAACTCTAGTGATGAACTTGCGAGTTATAATTTATACTTTTTTGGACTCTGTAAAAACACAAAAAAGTCCCTTTTAGAGTCACCTTTAAGCTCTTTTCTGACTCTCGAAACATGAAAGATCACTGAGCTCTTGTCACTTTGAACTTGTCAAAGGCTGCAAAGCATCATCTACCCAGTATAAGTTTACCCCTTTTACAGGATGGGATAGATTACTTACACAAAATGTATACGTTGATATCTCATGGTCAATAGGTTCCCTTGGGCATTGTTTTCTACCTTTTCGGATTCGAGTGACAATTTACGAAAAGGGACCTTTGGAGTTTTCATTTCCATGTCTTTTTCAAACTCTCTAAACATGAAAAGGAATCCAAGTTTTACCTATGTCAGACTCATTAGACCCTGATGACATTGGACTTGTCACCATGACAAGACCAAGCTTCTCCTTCGTAGGGCTCGTTAAAAATTACTAGGTCAGATTTTTATGAAGGAAAAACTTACATTACAAGCATATGTTATCCCCTTCAAGCTTGTGTTTCAAAAATAATTGGGGTACTTTCCAGTGTTGGGTTGGGATATCCTCATTCTATTATTGGCCTTCTGGGTTTTAAGTTATTCATTTTTCCTCATTCCATATGATCCTTGCTACATCATCATGCCCTTTGATCCCTTGGTACCAAAATGCTGCCAAATTCTGGAGTCGTGTTGCCGATATGTTCAAGAGCTTAATCCTTCTACAGTTTGTAGCCTTACACACCTTCCTCAAATTCTCTGTCTCATCCACATTCATCTTGTTCCTTTGTCTCACATCGATGATGTGGGAAACACTATGGCACTCCTTCGATCGGTCACTTCCTATCGACTTCAGCTCATTATCCAAGAAGTTGATCTAGAGACTCTTTTTTAGTACCTTAGATCTTGCATCATTCTTTGATTTCAGATCATTCTTCACACTTTTTGGATTGTACTAGTAGTACCTTAAGAACCATTGACATTACTAGTGGTCTCTCTCACGCTTGTTAATGGTTTAAATCATTGGCCAGTAACCAAGTGATTTTATAGTATGCTCAACTTTAGCACATTTATTCTCATATTAGAAGTTGTACCCTAATTAGGATGGGATCCAAGACCCTGGGCTCAAATTACACAAGTCAAGGTTGCGTGGATTGATTCATACATGACTCTTTTTGGATGGCTACAACCATACCTGAGTCTTTTTTGTGGTCTTTCTAATTGGATGGTTGCATCCATGCCATAGACCATTTATGTTTATCTTCTGGATGGCTGTGCCCATGCCTTATAAACATGTACTTCCTTTCACTATGTACTCATGTATCAAAGATATCATTTGTACTTGCGTTTGCAGGTTCTCCATGAGGATGTTTTGTTTCGGTTATGGATTCGTAAAGAATTTCACCCCTCCCACTCTCTTGGCCTTCATGCTTTAGGGGGCATCTATTACACAGTAATTTGTCACCAAAAATGCATTTCGTGATCCCAGATACTGCCAGTCCATATTACTGACATCTATTGTCTGTCATGTTGCCAATTATGTGTTAATACCTTCCTTGTGATCTCAGGAATAATGTCTCAGTTCATTATCCCTGAAGCAGACCCCTTTTTACTTAAGTTTTTGGGTCGTAGTGGGTCAAGAGTTGTCCTACATGCAAAGATTGTCAAGTTTGCACTGGCCCTAGCAAATTCGTCGCTCTGTCCTTGTGTTTCACTTGCGAAGATCTACTTTTGGCAAGTTTTTCAACAACTTGACAAAGTTTCAAGATGAAACTATTTCATGGGCAGTCCTAGGGCTGGTTGTTGGGTCAGATGAGCTTTCCTCTCTCCTTTGCGATAGTTATTCCACCTTTTGTGCAACCTCCCTATGAGATAAGCTCTTCCTTCCATCTCTTATGGAACCTATCCCTCCTATAAATGTCTCCTCCATGAATGAGATCAGCTAGCTTGGATGTAACTTAATGATAGCTAGATGTAATTTGGTAGCTTCAGGTTTCTAAGAGAGGAGTAGAGGTAAAGAGTGTTTTTGGAGTGTGGAAGTAGCCTCACATGTGTTTTGGCTTGAGATTTGTTTGAGTAGATTTGGTTTGAGAACTTTCTAGCATCAATATTTTGAACTAAAGAGAGAGTCATTTGTTCCCTTGGGAGATGATTCACAAGTGAATGCTTACAGAGACATGCCAACAGGACCCTTCGAGGAGACTTACGATGTCAAGTCCTGGTTGTAAGTTTTACTTTGATTTATATTAATACAAATCAATAGCCTGTTTCCTATATCACATGTTGAATTTGTATGTCGATATTTTGAGGTTCCTTGACTCTTCAAGTAGATTGTTTGGTCATTTTCTATTGCATTTGTGGTGTTTCTCTACTTGTTGTGTTTAGGTATAAGTCAGTAGAAGAACAAGAGCTGAAGCAACATGATGAGGACTTCATCGAATGACGAACTGAAGGTAGGTCTTCATAACACCAACTTTCTAAGGAAATTTTCTTTGGTATTTTATTTGCGGTGAATAGACCCACTCTAGGGCTAGAGGGGAACTTGCCTGTGTCACACTAATGAGTTAACTTCATGGTAAGTACTTTGAGGTAACTTGATGTACCATTTCACTATAACAGCCATGAGGGTTCGTTGGGAAACACGAATATGAATGGAATCATCCACGTACAAGTTTGACGAGCACTAGAGGTGATATGTCATCACATGGGCATAAGGATCCTCTTTAGCTTTCCCATCGAACTTTGGGCAATCACTTGGTATCTTGGACGACACTAGAGGCGAGTACAATGAATGAAGGATCAGATCATTTGTAAGGCACGATACATTCGGCAACTCGAGTGTAGCAAAGAAAGGTAATTGGGTGTTCAAAGGCATGGGAGGTTGATAAGCGGGCCCATAGGGAGGAGCCCATCCCCACTGGTAAGCATTTTGCCCCCAAAGTGGGGGATTTTGGCCATATGGCATTTGAGGTTGCCCCCATTGCAGATTACCTTGACCATAGGGAGGATTTTGACCTTGAATACCTTGGAACTGTCTAGGCATAAGTTGCTCATAAGCAACGTATGGGTTAAAAGGCTATTGAGCCTATCGACCTTGGGCATATGGATATGGAACTTGTTGTCCTTAAACATACAATTGATGAACCTGTTGTCCCTGAACAAGAGGATTATGAACCTATAGTCCTTGGCATAAGGTTGATACACTTGTTGCCCTTAGATGTAGGGATTTTGTACCTAGTGCTCTTGGCCAGCAGGATTCTGAACCTGTTGACCTAGGACATGAGGATTTTGGGTCTACTACTACAGGACTTGACCTTGACCCTTCCCTTGAAAGTGTTGACCTTGTTGATATGTATACAAGGGTTGTTTATGCCCTGGTTAGTTTTGCTGTTGCAAGGGTTGACCTTGTGGTTGCAAAATTTGTCCCTCGGGATACAGAGGTTGGCCTTGTGAAGACATGGGTTGAGAGGTGTGCAGAGAATACTGCATCTGTTGCTGCACAACTTGCTACAACTGTTGTAAGGATTGACTTTACAGTTGTTGCATGTGACCTTGTTGTGGGATAATTTTCCCTTGTTCTTTCGTGAAGAGCCCTTGTTGCAACAAAGGTTGCCCTTGTGGTAACAAAGGCTACCCTTGTTGTTGTAGAGGTTGTCCTTGCTACTACAAGGGTACTTGAACACTGTCGAGGAAATTGCTGAACTGAATTTGGCCATAGCCAGGTTGGATATACTCCCCAGATTGGAGGGTGTAAGGTTGATTAACCAATCCTTGAGAACCATATGGAATGTAATGATTTTGATATTTGACCTGAGCCCCATAGGGCTACTAACACTGAACATTGCTAGATCCAGATGGACCAACGAGATTCTGAACCTGTTGGTACTAGACATTGCTTGATCTAGTAGGATCAGCAGGGTTATAAATAATACCAGAAGAAGGCTGGTTTCTACCAAGCATGTGAGCTTATGAGCCACTCACATTAGTGTCACCTGACACCATAAGAACATTTAGGTTTTTCCCTCGAGGTGGTGGCATAATCTGGCCACTGCCTAGTGGGATGAAGGAATTGACAAAGACAATCTTTGAAACTGTCGGTTGTGTGTGACGGGTAAATGGGATTGATGATACAAGAGTATTCGGAATGGTGGGTTGCACCAGGACTGAAGTAACATCCTGTTGGGAAGTCATGTTCGTAACAAACGGACCTAACATAGTCTTGATTCTTGATGCCCATACATGATTATGGTAAAGTGATGAGGCACTAAGTGTACCTGAAACCAAGTGCACCAAAAACACATAGTTGGGTGGCAAACTGGTGGAAATACCTTACGAAAAAGGGAAACCCTTGGGAGGAAACTGTAATTGCAATTCTTCCCCCTCAACAGTGTGTGGAGTAGAAACTTCAGGCTCATCTGGAGATGTGACTGGAGCATCACCTTCGGGTTCCATGTTTGAAAAAAACAATGACGAATGACTGAATGAGTACAAGGGGATAGTTCCAAAGGAACACCCGGCTAGTTGTACGGACTGTAAGGATGCTATGGGGATATCACAACAGGGTCAAATAGAGGGTTTGGAGGGTAGATAACTAGTCCAAGCTAACCATTAGTGGTCGGCGATTTCTTTGGAGTTCGAACAAGATTGTTCAGAGATTTCGGGTCAAAATCAGCAGATGACCCAGTATCGAAAGTAGGCGGAGGATGAGATGACAATGGTTGAACCCTCAGAAAAATTTCGAGTTCAACATTTTGGCCCTCGAGTGACTCTGGTAACTCAGGAAATGACTCCTTAGACAATCTTTTAGACGGAGGAGAGGAAGAGGAATTGGGTGAACCAGATGGTTCAGCCACGATGACCTTGTCTTAGTCGACGAAACAAATAACTTCAAGGCTTTAAAATTTCCTTTTAAGGAAACTCACGATTTGGTAAAAAAGACTAACATGATGTTTTGGATCATGGGTAATCAATTATTAAGACGCATAAAAGATTGATGCTCTTTCATTTTTTAAGAGTTGATAAAGAAACAAAGATGACGATATCACTTTCGATTGGAAACGAGCTCGAAACGACAAGTGCTCGAATGATCTCTTAAGTTTAATGAATCAAAAAGATCAAATGAATGCTCTATATGATCTAAGAAAACAAGATTACCAGGCAACCGTGTACTGTAGAATACCTCCTCGAGAGCCAAGAAGTACGAGTAGGCAATCTCCTCGAATGTTGTGTTTGATGTATCATGCTTGCAAGGCGGCCGACTCAGATTCCTAAGGATAAAAGGATTGTAGCCTAGTGGAGTCTCCCATTATATGCTTGATGGTATAGGGAGCACAAATCCATACTAGTGTTGTGTAATGCTAAAGCTAACGACATCTGCTAGGTTTAAAGACGTCGGAACATGTCTCTAGACTAAACCTTCTAGATATGATTGTTACTATCAAATGCACCTTATTTTAATTGAATTCATTTTAAAGTTGATCTTGAGTTAAGTAAAAATTTCAGGTCTTAGTGATGCTACTCGAAAAACCTTAAATGCAACTAAATGAGACAAGAACCTTTCAATTCGATGAAATGCCTACACTAGATAGGGTAGAAATTAGTCAATCAAATGTAAACAATCAAGCAACTGAAGATGAAATGATCTTTCACTACCTTACTTTTTCAAAAAAATAAACTAATGAACTAAAAAAAATAAACTAATGAAAAATGCATTCGAATTCCTACTTTCCTGACAAGCACTTATCTATTAGTCCTTTCCAAAACAAAAAATTCTCTTCATTTTTCAAATGCTAATGCAATTCTAGTCTTTTAAAGATGCAAGTTATCGTAACATAATGGTGTAACAAGCTAGAATTTCATATTTTTTCATGAAAAAATGAAACAAATTTTCGCATACAATCTTTCAATGAAAAATTTTCGAGACAATAAGCTCTTCAAGCAGATGAAAACATGAGAAGATAAGTTCATTCAGATCAATGAAACACCAAAATTACCAAACATAAGATCAACAATGTAATATACACTGGAAAAGAAACATTTAGGCAAGTAAACGAAACTTTTTCAAAATTGTGCAAAAAGAGGTCAAAGTCATAAAAAAGGACCAAAAACAAAATGTAAAGAGTAAGCACACGTGGAACCCGACTTAGTGAGTTCACAAACTGCTGAATGGACAACCAACTAGATGCCCTAGTGTCACTGGCCACTCAATGACTCAATCAATCAAGTAGAAAGATGACAAGCCAACAAGCAAACAAAACCAAATGAAAAGTAGCTTTCTAATCAGGGAGAAAACGGTCAAAAAGGCTTACAGGGTCAAAACCACAAGAGCAGAACACACTAGCAAAGATTGGGATCAAGCCCTAATATTCACTTACAAGCATTGACGTGATTGTCTAACTGACAAGAAGTGCCAGAGGTTGGTCGGCGCGATTGTTTCTCAGCAACTCGCACTGGTTGATGCGACTGTCAGCAGATTAAGCACGCTGATCGAGGTAGCTAAGGAATTTTTATTTTTTTTTTGAAAACAGGGACCAGATCTACTACTATGAATTTTAGACTTAGACTAGTAAACATGAGAAAAGAAGTAGAACCAAAGGGAAAATGTGAAACTAGAAAAGTTCTCACGAAATCATGAAATACAAGACAAACAAAAGGATCTGTTTTCCCTAGCAGAGTCGCCGATTTGTGGTGAAGTAAAATTATAAGTGGGGACATGAATGGATTCCTCTCGCTTGATAATGGGTCTAGCCACAACAGATACATTCTATAGAATATTTCCTTAGGTTAGAATCAATTAAGAGGGCCTACCTCTTGGTCACTTATCCATCTTGATGATGTCCTCGCTTGCTCGTTCTAGCTATCTCTCACTTCCTTCTTCAAGCTCCTGGAACAAGTAAACAACAACAAGCAACAAACATAATAATAGACAAATTGCAATTCAACCTACTTAACAAGTCAAGAAACATTAAGCCATGAATATGTAATATTACAAAACATGTAGAAATCAAATCGATAGTTGCATATATTAATATCAAATAGATATTACAAGCATTCGTCTTGACGTCGCAGTCTTCCTCTGACAAGACCAAGTTCTCACACACCTTTGCTAGTATTTCACGATGGATTCAAACAACAATAGTTTTAAATTTCTTCCCTTTCGGCTTCACTCCAAACCAAATTACACTTCTCCCTCACACAACTAGATAGATACCACTAGTAATAGCTTGCTTGTCTACTCCAAACCAAAATAGCATCAACACTCAACCATAAAATATGACTAGGACTAGTTTGTGCTTGGGAAGAAGGGGCGTTAATATAGGAAATATGGATGGGAGATGGATCCTCTTCTCATGGGAGAAGGAATTATCCCTTGAGGTAGTTCCATCATTATAGGGGAAAGGAGCCCAAACTTTCATCCTCGACCCCATCCGTCCAAACCATTTACCAGACTTTTGTTATGAAGCTTTTAGAGCTAGAAGCTTCAGCTCTAATTTAGAAAAAATTCCATAACATGACCAATATGACTAGAACACAGCTCAGTCACTCCGGTCAACATAAGGAGTAGTGCTAATCTTTGCACATCGGTGCAGGGGAGACAAAGGCCATTAATGTCGGTCTTGTAAACTGGGCAAAATAGAAGTTTAAGGGGAAATGGTGCAAAAAGGTATTTATCTGATCATGAAGAGGACACAATGGGTGTTTCTTCATGAAGGAAAAGCATGTGGGGTTCACTGTATAGGTCCTCCAGGATCAAGGAACGGGGAGTACAGGGACAATGACAAAATGATGTGTAAGAGGTAGTTCCGTGGTTGTTGCAATATTTTGTAGAGAATCACCATAGTAGTAGGTTAGTGGAGAAGCCATACAAATATGACTATGCTAGTTGAGGAGCACCAAACTTTGGAGGATATTATGTTTCAAGTGATCAACTCATTTCTTCCTAAAAGTGTCATAGTTGGAATTTCCTACAAATATCTTTCCATTGGTATGTGGAAGTTTGAAATTGGCCCTCTAGATCAAATTTTATGCGAGTCAAAATAAGGACCTCAAAGCCATAATAGCAGTGTCCAAAAGACTCGGAGTTCCAAAAAACCAGAAGCTCTGAAGGTCAGAATCCCTAGAGGCTTATTTAAAAGAGACTCGAGATGACATGAAGCAAGGGCGCAGGAACAAATCCTGAAATTTTGGAATCCTAGAGGGTCAGAAGCCCAGAGGGTCAGAATCCAGGAAGGTCAGAACCCTGTAAATTTTTAGAATTGGAATTAGTGGGAAACGTTGGGATTAAGGGATTTAGGCATTAGAGTTGAAAGCAGGTCACGTGCACATTGAACCATTTACAAAAGAAATCACTTTCAAAACCAAGGATCGAGGGACTCTCTGTCTCTCCTCCAACAGGACATTGGTAAGCGATGATGTCAACATGACATAACATTGGACACGTGCAAGATATTTTGGTGTTTTCATGTACCCAAAAGGCCCATATATGAGTGAAACATGGACCTATCATAGGTTGACACGTTGCATGGATGAAATCAACATGACGTCTCCATGGTAGTGGGCATACCTTGGAGGTTGAAAACCTCGTAACTAATTATTAAATAAAAAAAGGAGTGTAGGCCAAAATCAAAGGAGAGTGCACCTTCATGGGATAGTGCCCAAAAACCTGGAAGCTCGTAACACTTGTAAAAATGTATTTTAGAAATGTTATGGGTTCTAGGGATTTCAAGGTCCGACTCATTAAGTGACATATGGTTAATGGATGAGTAATTTTTTTTTACCTATGTTTCATACTTGGCATTGCGCCACAAGTATGGATGAATCGATAACTCTAGCATGCATTTTATAAAGGATGATGAGTCAAAAACTGATAGTAAATGTGCACATAGAAGTTGGTGCCATCTGATTAATAGTGACTATAAATTCAATCTCGAGCTAAAGAGAGCCTCCTCTAATAATTACTTGTATGCCACAGGGTAATACATGAAGATAATAGCTCCTAGACACCATATCAATAAATTTATGGACTTTGACAGAGTGGAGCAACTACTATAGGAAGGAGAGCCACACCTTCAGTACCCTCATGCCTTTGAGAATCATTTATGAGGAATGGGGAGCCTTGGTGGGGTGCGTAGGATGTGTTATCACTCCAGGAAACTCTCCTATGGTTGTAGCTCGGAGATGCCTAGTAACATATAATCTTCAATATTGTTCTCATAACTATTGGAATGGATGATGGTTTGGATCAAGTCAGACCACCATTTCAACTATATTCTCACTTAATACATGCATGAACACCCTCAACAATACAAGGCTTTAGACCACTAATGCTCAATAGTTTGTAGATTTAATGGATAGATGGAGAATACTGACTATACCGGCAGATGCATATACAAACATATATGAATGGTTAGCTACAGGTAGTAAAAGAAACCTGCAAATCTAATTTATCAATGCAGAGATAATATGACAGTTATCTGGCATTAGACAAAGCAAAAAGCAAGAATAAACTATTCAAGTGCAAGCATAGAACAAAAAAGAAAATGGGAATTGAACATTTAACAACAAAAGAAGCTTATATTGCTAGAATGAAGATGAGAAGCTGGAGGAGTAGAGTCTCCATAGTCTCCAAAAGTTGAACCCTTGTTACATTTATTTTTCAGCCTTTTATAGGCATTTTACAATGCTCCTGAGCTCTCAAAGGCTCAGAGTCTTAATATATCATATCTGTCTTGTTAACTGACTGATGCCTTGACTAGGCAAGCATGGGCTTTGGAGGTTCCTTCTTCTGACAGAAGAGTAACCACATTCAGGTGGTTTGTTGTGCTGGCAAATAGCTCTCTTGTGCCAGAGATGCCCCATAATCGATTCTGTTGTTTTTGGGCTGAGCGTTGTCGACTCCATGACCATTTTGTTTGTTTGGATGTGTTGTGCATGCTGTGTTGCACTTTGCTGATCCATGACCGTTTCTCGGCCTCTATCCCCTGGCAGTTATTCCTGGCCTCTGTTATGTGATAGAATAGGTCTTCGGGCCTCTGTTATATTTTAAACATTTATAATGATTGTTTTATGTTTAATATAGAAAACACAACAATATTGTAAAAATCCCTCCAAGCTCTATTCTTCCCGACTTCAAAATTCCTTAATCATGGCCTATCTTCCTATTGGGTCTGCCTTTGTAGTGATATCACATCTCCACCGTTGATATGGGAGTTCTAGATCCAATGGTTGTGATCCATTTTGGGTGGTTCTTTTGTACTGGAGTTAATAGCCCGATGAGGGTGGTTTTCTCTCTCCTCATCTTGGACATGTGGCAGCTGTTGTATGGCATCGGGCAGAGCTTGGCCTAAACCACTTATCGCCTTTGGTTCTCCCGAAATCCTACAAGTTTTGTGATTTTCCCTTTTATATTAGAAAATACATTAAAAATGTGAAAATCCCACTTTATCGAACTTGAAATGGTGTTCAACCACCTTAATAAACCCTTTGGGGTCCGTAATGTCGCATCGGTGCTGCTACCATGTTCCCTTTGTATTTTGTTAAATAACGAAATACATTGAAAATGCATTAAAAATCGGCTTCGATACGGACCTGAAATATTATATATTTCATTCCTGAACTCTTTCGGGTCCGGGACCTATCTCATTGTCATTGCCTAAGGCTCCCTTCGTATTTTGTTATATAATGAAAATACACAAAAATGCATTGAAATTAGACTTTTTGCAGACCTAAAATATTATCAAATCATATTTAGAATACCATCGGGTCTGCATGATTGCATCACACATTTGAAGGTGTAAAGGCTCCGCTCCTTGGTGCTGCTCTATTGCGATATAGCGATGTGATCAGATCGCAGTCGCATATCACCCAAGCCAGTGGTCTTTCATATAACACGGTGTATGTCCACGCCAATTAAGATTCACTGATATCAGAGATTGCAATATCGCATCGATCTGGTTCTATCGCACGTCCACATTTAATCCACGATCTTGCCTCCGCCTATTGTGACCCGCCGATCATCAGAGAACACTGATCGGGGGTGTCTTGCACCAGTCTTAAGTCCTCCTCTGTGTAGTGCCGATTGCAATTTTCCACTTAGATTTGGGCCATTGATCGGCCAAATCTGATGGATGTTGTGCATTGCACTGTGTACACCTGTGATAATGGTTTTTTTACTGTTTCTTAGTGTTTTAGCCCTTCAATAGTGTTTTTCTGCCCTTCCAAGGGATCTTAGCATGTGATTGTTTTTCTCTTTGAACAATCCTTAAGAAAATTTTTGAGACTTCCTGGAGTGTTTTGGATGCATTTTGGGCCATATGCTAATAAGGCTAACATTGGCTCCTTCTGGGGATGAAATCCTCCCTGTGAGGTTTCAAGAATCTCAGACCAATGCCTTTCCTATAACAACAAAATCAAATCTTCCTCCTAGTATTTCATTGGGCATGAAGTCTATTTTTCAATGAAAAATAAAAACTAGAAAAAAAACATATTTACAATACCAAGGCTTTAAAGCCTTAAATAAAATAAAGTTTTAAGAACTGCCCATTTACTGGGCTACAAAAAGTATCTCCTCCTTCTAGACTGTGCAAAATAAATGTATTTTTCTACTGAATTTGAGTGATGACAAACAAACCTGTCCATAAGGAGTTGAACTTTCCATGATTATATTTCTTTTCCTTAAATGCATCCCATTTGAGGACCCAGTCACCAACTTGGAAATTGTCCATTTTTTCCTCTAATGAGCTTTAGACTTCTCAACCAGGTGCTCTCTAATCTATTGTAGTTCAAACAATTTATTCATTCTCCTTAGATGTCATTCTCTTCATCTTGTTCCTCTTGCAAGAATTTGTCCACAGGGAGAATCAGCTAGATAGGGAAAACAACATCAGTGCCATAAACCAGCCTAAATGAAGAATTTCGTATGGACTTTTTGATGGTAACTCTGTTAGCCCACAGTGCAAACTTCAAGTTGGAATCCCAACTCTTTTTGTTGTCTTCTAACAATTTTTTGATTACCCTTACCAGACTCTTGTTAGATGATTCTACCAGGCCATTGCCTTGAGGATAATATGAGGTAGAATGCACCACTTGAATGCCCATGGATTCAGTCATATCCACCAATTATTTTGTCTTCAAAGCTGCTACATTATCAGTGACTAGTTTGGTTGGGCAACCAAATCTGGTGAAAATATTCTCATTCAAGAAATTTATCACAACTTGATGATTGGCATTCTTAGTGGGTATAGCCTCAATCCACTTGGTGAAATAATCAGTGGCTACCAAAATCCATTTGTGTTGGCCACTGGAATGTGGGTTAATCTCACCTATAAATTCCAAGCCCCACTGCAGAAAGGGACCATTGACATGTACTGGCTTCAAGGGCGGAGATTTTAGTTGCCATCTTCCTACAAATCTTTGACATTTGTCGCAAGATTTCACAAAAGAAAACACATAAGAGAATAGAGTAGGCCAATAATACCCAACCCTCAGGATTTTGTGGGCTATGGTTTTCCAATAATGATGGCCTCCACAGATGCTAGAATGGAACTGGTGCATGACTTCCATAGATTGTCTTTTATCTAGACATCTCAAGAGGATTCCTGATGGGTCTTTCCAATAAAGAAGATTTTCATTAATGTAGAATTTAGCTGATCTGAGTTTAATGGCTTGGGTTTGACTTGAGCTAAGCCCTGGAGGGACTTCTAACTTCTGCAAAAAATCAACTAAGCTGGAATACCATTCGCAGATGGCTAGATTTTCAGCCAAAGACTGATTCTACTTTTGCTCTTTTGCTACTCCCTCTATTTGCTCATCATCTGAATTTGGACCCATGCAATTTATGTCTAACAAACTGCAGTTTTCTTCAACCATAAGTTTAGCCAAGCCCTGGCCTTTGATAGGCGTAGTGGGCTTCACTTCTATGTTTAACTCTATGAATTTTGCAATCCATTTAGCTCTCTTTCCATCAATATCTAGCTGAGTTAAGACATCTTTTACTGAGGCTGAAGGTACATATGCAACTACTTTGGAATGCAAAATATAAATTCTGAATGTCTTTAAATTTTATGAGAGCATAAGCTTGTTTTTCAATAAGGTCATACCTTATTTTAGCATCCCTTTGAGTTTTTCTAAAAAAGGCCACAGGGTGCTCTATGCCTTCATTATTTTTCTGCAACAGACTCTTGCAAGTGTATCATAAGCGGCAAAAGAGAAGATACAAAACTCCTTAGTGTAATCTGGGCTGATTAGAGTGGGAGCTTCCATGATAGCTTGCTTGATGGCTTTAAAAGATCTTCTTGCAGCATTTGTCCATTTTATTTTTGATCCTTTCTTCAGCATGGACGTGATGTGCTTTACTAGCTTTGCAAAGTTTGGAATGAACCTCCTTACGAAGTTAATCTTACCCAGGAAGGATTGAATGTCCCTTTTTGACCTTGGGATGGACAATGTCTAAATTTCTTGAACTCTTCCTGGATCAATTTTCACACCTTCAATGTTAACAATATGTCTCAGAAGTTTTCCTTCTTTTAGAGCAAGCTTTGACTTCTTTGGGTTAACCGAAATTCCAAACTTTCTGCACTTTAGGAAGACCTTCTTCAAATGTTTCAAATGGTCCTTGTGACTACTAGAGAAGACTATTATGTCATCAAGGTAAATAAAAACAAACTTGTTCTTATCTCCCACAAAGGCTATGTCCATGGCCCTCTGAAAAGTAGCCCCAACATTCATGAGTCCAAAAGGCATCTTGGAGTACATGAAAGTGCCCCAAGGAGTAGTGAAGGTGGTCTTTTCATGATCTTCTGGATGTACAACAATGTGATTGTAACCTGAAAATCCATCTAAGAAAGACATGACTCTAGCTCTTGAAACTCTATGCAATAAGTGTTCCATTTTAGGCAAGGGGT